>JAOEHY010031186.1:1809-14124 GCA_025447955.1 Psilopsiagon aurifrons | reverse complement strand
GGACAAGGGGTAACGGGTTCAAACTTAAACAGGGGAAGTTTAGATTGGATATGAGGAAGATGTTCTTTACTGTAAGGGTGGTGAGGCACTGGAATGGGTTGTCCAGGGAAGTTGTGAATGCTCCACCCCTGGCAGTGTTCAAGTCCAGGTTGGACAGAGCCTTGGGTGGCATGGTTTAGTGCAAGGTGTCCCTCCTCATGGCAGGGGGTTTGGAACTGGATGATCTTAAGGTCCTTTCCAACCCTAACTATTCTATGATTCTGTGAAATAGCACAGGTTTCCAGAAGGTGCTGCGGGGCATATTCATGACAAATAGGTGTAGCTGGCAGCCAGCCAGCCATTTTCTCTTCTCTCCAGAGGTTTTCATAAACAGAAGCTCTGAAGCTGGGAGTAACCCAACATCAGTCTGATTTCTGAATTTCTTTTGAATTTATTTGTGGTGACTTCAGATGAAAATGGTCACTGGCAACAGATTAGTTGCTTTGTGGAGTTGTCTATGACTTTTCTTTGAACTAACATCTAACTTCTCATCTATTGAGAAGCTTACCTGAACATTTTTGTCCCACTAATTCTTCCTATACTTAGGGAGAAGGATAGGAAGTAAAGCTTTACCCGTGCTTGTCGGGTTCTCAGTTCTGTCAGGTAAATAGAGTAATCAGCACATAGAAGTTCAGTTAAATCATATTAAAGTTGCTAACCTTCTTAAAATCCAGAAATACCAGATTAGGTGATGAGTTGGATTTAAGTTGGCTTGCCTTATCCTTACAATGAGGTACCCAGCTGATGAGCTTGCAGGTTTCTTCACTTCAGCCTTTGCCTGCAACCTCCGATCAGCTGGCATGCTGCACCGGTACCTAGGATTCTCTGCTGCCCTCCTGCACAGGCTCTGCCCCACAGCTGCCCATAATCCAGGGTTTTCTGTTATACTCATTTGTAACTGGGTTTCCTTATCCCAGTTACATATATCCTTATCATACTTCAATCCAGTTCTCCCCTGAGCTTCAGGGAAGCACCATAGGAGAAAATTGTTCTATTAAATGTGTCACTGTAAATTCTTTGCTGTGTTGACATAGAAGTTTTTTGGTGGCTACTGCGTGACTTTTCAAACAATACAGCCTTTCCTCATTGGAAATCAATAAATGGCTTGTTTTGCTTTTACTGTGCCAGGCTGGATCTAGGAAGGCAAAGGCCAACAATCTTTGTCGTTTCCAAAATGTTCTGTCAGTAGCTCTGTAATCACCATTTCTATTCAGTTCTGCTTCATCCCCGATCAGGAAGCTTTAAAATACATAGGGTTTTGTTGACAGAATATTAAAATGCAGTCCTCTGCACTTCCAAATGGATTTGAAGGCACACTAGACAGTGAAATTAAAGGGAGACAGAAAGACCTAAGCCCCTTATATTTCCATTATTTTCTCTGTTAACAAGCATACTGGGGTTCTTTCATTTTCGGAATCTTTTTCGTTGTAAAGCTTTTTCCAAACCAGTTACACAACATGTGATTCTGGCCTCAAGCAGCTTTTGTAGCTACCAAACATCAGCTGACTGTGTTTGTGCATCAGCCTCTGCTGCAGTGCCTGGCTAGTTAGTGTTGCCTGCAGGGACAGTTTAAGCAAGCTCTACCAGAGAGGCAGAAACTGCCTTATACCCGTCGTTCCACCACACAGAAGGGATCAGCTGGTCCACCCTTTGGCTCAATGCAGAATCAGACCAGGGTGCTCAGTGCTTTTCCCAGTCACACTTTACCCACCAAGGATGGGGATCCCACTATATCTCTGGGCACCTGCTTTAGTGCTGAGCCACTCTCCATTTGAACAATGTTTTCTTCCTTGCCAGATTTTTCAGTCAAAATTTTCCTTGTGATTGTTGCCTCTGATCTTTCACTTTCACCTCCATTGAGAGTCCATCTCCATCTTTCCTCCCCACTCCACATTAGGTACCTGAAGACAGTAGTGGGGGCTTCCCTAACCCGTAGCCCCCTTCTCCCTAAGCTGAACAAACTCTCAATGTCTCTTTGTACATCAAGATGCTGAGAGAAAAACTCAAATTGTTGAGAGACATGAGTCTTGCCTTTAGTTCTACTAAAATAGGTGCATGCCAACCTAGTTGCAAGGAAAGGATTGTGTGCCAGGGAACATCTTGTCAAGTCAACACACATTAATTTGCCATAGTTGCTACTCAACTGTATAAGCACATTTGGTGCTGGCAAAAAGCCTTTCCTGAGCTATATTAAAAGGTGTAGCACACAGGGAGCCTAAGAAATGGCAATGTCATTCTGCTGGGGCAAAAACAATTCCAGTACTTAGGCAAGTCCCCTGATTTTGGTATGCCTATCCAACCCTCGCTCTCAGGAAATTTGGCAACATATACTGTTTTATCACAGCTGCCCCGGGCTCATAGGAAGGCTTTATTCTAGTTCTCATGGATGTTCCTGTCTTTACTAAACAAAACTAGGCCTAGGCTAGGATTACTATCAGTTGTCAGCCTGAAAAGCCGTTTTCTGTATAAAACAGCAAACTGCCACTCTTTTTTTCAGCAGCCACTCTTTAAATGTTAAACTGCAGAGTCAGTGAGTTACTGAGTGGCAGGAGAGAAAGGACTTTCTTCCCTCAGTACTAGATTTCATTCCCACACAGACCTAAAGAGCAAAGGTCCCCCAAATCTATTCCCTCCTACAGGAGGAGGAATCTGAGCCTCATTGTGTTTCAGTGCTCAGAGGTTTTTCGTATCTATCTCACTTAGAGGAAAGAATCGGTATAACATGATAACATTTCAGATCAGATATAAGGAAGAAGTTCTTTACTCTGAGGTGGCGAGGCACTGGAACAGGTTGTCCAAAGAAGTAGTGAATGCTCTATCCTTGGCAGCACTCAAGGCCAGGCTGGACAGAGCCTTGGGCGACACGGTCTAGTGTGAGGTGTCCCTGCCCATGGCAGGGGTTTGAAACTAGATGATCGTAAGGTCCTTTCCAACCCAAACCATTCTGTGATGATTTGTTGGTTTGCATTCATAAAGGGTGGCTTTTTTTTCAGTGTGCCATAAGCAATCATAAATTCTTCCATGGAAACTGGAAAATTTTCCTGGAGGTTGCACTGAATGGTTTAAAACAGAAGGCCAGTAATATCACGCATGATACAACCCCCTCCCACATACCTTGCAAGGACCGTTAAATTGTTAAAGGTTCATCAGCCTACACCCACTGCTTCAGGAATTGTCTTCGTTAAGCATAAATAAGGGGCATTCCCAGCCATTTGTCATGTCACCACTGTTTCATATGGTGAGGTAAAGACTAAGGTGGGAGCACAGGGGAGATCAATAAAGTCTTTTTTTGACTCATGGCAAATCCACTTCTGTGTTGATGTTGTCAGCGCAGTGCGGTGCTCACATTCTCAAACTACTGTCCTTCTGGTTGAGGAGTCATATATTAACCAAGATAGCAGTTCTGCCAGGAAATAACAAGGATACCATCCATTTCAGCAGTGCTTTTCATCAGATCATTCCTACTTACTTTACAAACAGAATTAAGGAAGCCTCACAACATCCCTGTGAGGTAGGTGGAAATTCTTACACCCATTTTACAGGTGGAGAAAACAAGCACTGAGAGGTAAAGTGATTATCACAGCAAGTCAGAAGCAGAGCTGGAAATAAATCTAAGATTATTATCCTAGGTCACTGCTCTAGACACTAGAGAATACCAACTCCCACATGCTACTGTAAGCTAAGACACTACCTTTTCTCTTCTACTTTCACCTCCTTTGGTGATTTTGACACTTGCATCTTATGCTCCCTGAAGAGAACCATGGGGTCAGTTAGTAATTAATTTGCACAGGGAGCCAAGAGGGGGTACTCACACCTTTACATGGTTCAGGCATAGTTGTAATTGTCCAGTGACTTCCCCCTTCCCAAGGAGATAATTCTCCCTGGTCTTCACACATGCACTGTTTTATTTAATTCTTTTTGAAGTATAATCATACACTAGATCCACAGCTCTGAGGCTGTTTGTTAGGCAACTTCACTAGGAATTTCTTGAATAAATGATTAAATTTGTCTCATTGAAAGGGAATAAAACACATTTATATACTATCACATCTGGAAATAGCAATAATCCTTTGCTCATATGTAAGGCCTTCCATCCAAGGACCTCCCAGTCTATTACTAACAAAATATATTGAGCCTCACATTATCTTTGTGAGGTAGAAAATTATTCCCTATCGTACATGAAGGAAGAATGACTTGCTGACAGTCCCATAGTGATTTCATTGCAGAGATGAGGCTGAATACCAGAAGACCGGACTCAGTCCCTGCCCAGCTTGCTGAGAAGCACTGTCTTGATGCTGTGGCTTGTACTTGGTGGCTATAGATTCACTAGCAGCCTGGCAGGGTGCTTGAAAACTGGCTTGAGAAATAAAAATCAACAGCAGCTGACTGGATGCAGGAGGAAAATGCTGGTTTGTTTCATTGTGCTGTTCTGACCCGGAGGAGCTTTCCTGAGGCAGCTGTGAAAGAACTACAGAGTGTCCACTGAGTACACTTTATACAATACATTTTACTGAGGCATTCCAGTGAAAAAGAATGACATACTCAACATCTGATGCATAAAAACTGAACCACCTGACAGCTGTATTATGAGCCATATACTCTAATAAATGAGCACTCATCTTGAAGTAGTCCAGTGATCTAATGAAGGTATGCATGTCAGAGGTCAGGAACAGGAGTGGTTATTAAAAGATGTTGCGTGTAAAAGGACTTTTCAAGTAATTAGAAGTCAATAAGGGCGTGATTCATCTTGTCTAGTACATTGGTATCTGGAAAGGTCACATGCTCTAAAGACAGAAGATACCTTGCACTGAACCGTTACAAGGTTCTGGTTTTTACACACAGTGAAGTGTGTTTCCGGCCCCCTTCAACAAGTGGGCTGGTTGATTTTAGAACCATTAAACCTCTACTTCTGTTTTATTCTTAGAACCCTTAAAACCCTTTCTTAACTATCTGTGAAGAAAATAAAAAGTAATAGATCCCATCTAGTAAAAGTGTGATGATTTTGCTGCTCATCTGTATCTTTGCCCTTTCTTGAATTCTGGTGTCTTGAATTGGGCACAGTGGACTCTTTCCTACAGAAAAGCTTTCTCTTTCCTCAGTTGCCTTTCATTTGTGCTAACTGTTCTCCTGTTTCTGTATTAAGAGGGTAGATAAAATGCTAGCCTCCAGATTCTCTCTCTGCATGTTCCTTTGCATATGTTGCTTTATTATATTCCTTCCAAAAACTTTCAGTCTTCCTTCACAAGGAAGGACAACCTAACAGCCTTTGTCCAGGGAGCAAAGATTTTGACCTCAGGCTGCAAACCTTGGGAAAATACACAGGAGCAAAAGAGGAGCAAAAGGATTAATAGTGTGAAAACCAAACATGGCAATACTATGGTGATGAAGAATCACAGAGCACCCTACAAACTTTGTACATTTGTACATCTTACCTCACTCAGCAGTGAAGTCCAGTCACCTCTGTGCTTGTATGTGGCAGCCGCGTAACAGGGCAGAGGAAGTCCACCAAACGGGTTAGACCAGTGAGTGGCAGAAAGGACTGTACTCGTGGCTGCCCAGGCTGGGACATGAAGCAGGAGAGCTGGAGGTGTGACCCAAGCCTACCTAGAGCTCTCTCGGACATCCATTTGACTTCCATGGGCTTTGAGTCAGCCCCACTACAATGGGAGATGGCGGGGGGTCTTATCTAGCTGATGTTGGGATGAGTTCTATGCATTATGCCAAAGACCGCTTTTCCCTGACCTGGATTAGAGCGTGCCCTGGGAACAATGGGATGGGCTGCAGCCCAGTGGAAAGAATTTGCTGAGCTGGCAGAGTCTGAGGATTGAAGAGCAGAGCAGAATGAGACTGCATACCTGCACTTTTCTGGCATGAAGCTCAATTCTGGGGGGACATAGATATTAACCTGAAGATTTTGAACACACTGCTGTGCTGTCCCAGCCAAAAGGTGCTGCTGAAGTCCTAAAATTAGAAATCCACACACATTTAAACATTTGTAAGCACAAGCCTTTCTGACTTCTGTAAAAAGATTTTGATGAGGCTCTGAGTTCTCTACAGACCTGTTGGGATAAAAGGTCTAAATCATCTTTTGAGAGGCCTTGTTTTACTCAATACTTTGGTATTTAATAGGGATGTAGATCCCTGGATGGCTCCCGTCTGTCAAATTAAAAACAAAATACGTCAAAAGACTATTATCATACCAGACTTTTCCAACCTGAACAACCAGTTTTGTATTTAGAGTCTTAAATAGTCACATAGTTATCCATACCCCTGGTTTAGGTTCACAGGTGCCTTCAGGACTCTGAGATTTGCAGAGTGCCTGTAAGTCTGGGAGCTCCAGGAACTGAGCACATGTCAGGGTCATGTCATGAAGGCTTATACTCAGTTTCATGCTCTGGGGCTGTAGCTGTTTCCTCTTTTCACAGAGCCTTCCCATGCTTGCTTTGCTAAATCAAGATTCAGATCTTTTAAGTCACAGGACTACAAGTAAAAAATAATTTGAATTTATTCTTTCCAGTGCTCTAAAATAGGCTCGGGGCTGGATGACCCCCATGGGAACAAATAATCCATCTGTGGGCATCTGCTAAATCCTAGTAGAGAGCTACTGTTAACCTTGCCCACTGCAATGTCACTTGAAGAGCTGAAATAGTTTTGACAAAGAAGAAATATTTTTACCTCATTCAGATTTGCATTCTCATAGAAAGGGGAGATGTTTTGCCTGTATTTTCTGAATAAAGAGGGGAAATAGTGCTTACAAGTTTAGTGCATTGATTCTAAGCACAGAATTCACTTTGTGAATTAAATAACTGCAGTTCCATGCCAACAGCGAAGGGGAGATCTGCTCAGCATGCCATAGGTGGAAACAGAAAAAGAAATACTAGATACACCTCATGATCAGTCTTCCCCTTCACTGGCCAAACAGAAATGTGGAACACAAAGCTTCCAGTAAATCCATTCACAGTAGTGACATTTGGGTTTCACTGCCACGTTAGGTTTTAAAAGACATCAGTTATGTGTACAGCATAGGTATTCCTGTAAGGAGTGAGCTAGCATGTGGAAACAGGTAAAATGTTCCTTCTCAAATGGACATACAGGGCAAATAAGGCACAGTTACCATGATCATACCTTTCCAGTTGAGAATCTCAAGAGGAAATAATATTCAAATGGCCATTTTAGCACTTTGCTTAAAAAATACCTTTTGATTCTTTCTCTATCTCTCATTTTCTTTTCAAACTTTTCATCTTCATGGGCTCCCCATATCCTCTACCTTCATACAGTCAAATCATCTGACCTGGCCCGGCTGCTGGCTTTACTTAGCCTGCTGAGGGGTCTCATATCAGTGGCGAGTTCAGTAGGTGCTGAAGGCCCTTCCACTTCATCGCTTACCACCTCCTCTTCTGCTTTCTTCACCCCTGGCTCTTCCTGAGGTTCCAGCTGCTCCTCTTCTTGATCCTCCTCCTCTGTTCTTACCTTCTCCTCTTCCGGCTCCTTCGCTTGTGCATATGATGGTAACCTCTCATCAAATGCCCTGGCAAGATCTTCTAATGGTCCCATCCCAATCTTTTCCTCAAACTCATTGAAGGCTGATGGAAGGGGGCTGGGCTCAACCCCTACTTCCGTGAGAGGAAAATAGTGGGACACCGGCTTCTCTTCTTCCAACAGCTTGTAGCCTTTGGTCTTTGGGATGGAGGGTACTGTGATGGCATGGAGGGGCTTCTCTGGGACTTCCCCTAGCTGTTCCTCTGCTGGTCTTCTGAGAGCCTTCCGGATCGTTTTCAGGATCAAGTGACTGATCTCCACCAGGTTGAGGAAGAGGGACACAGAAGCCACTGCCAGCATGAACATAATAAAGATGGTCTTCTCCGTGGGCCTGGAGACAAAGCAGTCCACAAGATTGGGACAGGGCCACCGCCCACAGCGGTAAAGTGGAAGAATTCGGAAGCCATACAGGAAGTATTGACCCACTATGAATCCCACCTCAAAGAGGGTTTTGAAAATGATATGGAAGATGTAGGTTCTCAGGAGGGTACCTTCCAGGCGAAACTTCTTGGTCCCATTAGGATTGTCGCCTTTGGTTTGATTTGGAGCCAGGGGCAGCTTCTCTTCATCCATCTCAGCTTGCTGACGCCTCTCAGCTTCCTCCTTCTCTCTCCTCTTCTCCTCCATGCGGACATGGTGCACCGCATGCCCAAAGTACATTAGTGAAGGCGTGGATACAAAAATGATCTGCAGAACCCAGAGCCGGATGTGGGAGATGGGGAAGGCTTCATCATAGCAGACATTCTCACAACCAGGTTGCTGGGTGTTGCACACAAAGTCTGACTGTTCGTCTCCCCACACTAGCTCAGCAGCTGTTCCCAGGATAAGGATGCGGAAAATGAAGAGCACTGTGAGCCAAACTCTCCCGATGACAGTGGATTGCTCGTTCACCTGCTCTAAAATGTTCCCCAAGAAACTCCAGTCACCCATTTCTTACTGTCTAAGGAAAAAAAAAAGAAAAGAGAATGACCACAAATTATGCTAAATTTTAGCTTTCAAGTTTTCCCACTGATGCCTTTTGTTTCTTTCAACCAGTAAGTATTTCCCTAATACGCTTTGAGAAAAGAAAGAGGGTTGCTTGTTTGCTTATTTGCCTGATCACAATGATTCATTTAGGAGAAGAGCTAGGAAGCCAGAGCAAACTGCTTGCTATGTTAGTTCTTCCCTGGCTCTAAATGGGCAATTACTTTTCAGCCAGGGAGTATATTTATATCCTTTTCAAAGTAAGAAACTTCTATTGTGCCTCATAAGCTCAGTTGCATGAGCCTGCTTGGATTTTGTACATGTACAAACATGTGCCAGCAGTACAGTAAAACAGATTTATCAGCATGCAGTTGCAGTGGTTTGAAGAGTGAAGCTTTCAAGCACTCAAGCTCTTCTTGTGCCAGAACCACACACAGGTCAAACAGATCTGAAATCAGTGCCCATGTTGCACCTACACAAACCTGAACTCTCTCTAGGTTGCATATATTAATTCTACATTAGAAATCACTCTGTTAGGTAATAACAGCAATTACAACATCATTGCTGTGTTAGTAATAATGTACAAGCTTAATAACTACCATATATATACTATTTTGCTATATAGTATGTATTATATTCAATACAAATATTTGGTGTTGTCAGGGCTGTTCTTTGTGTCCTATTCTGAAGTCAATTGCCAGACTGACATTGGAACAAACCTGAAGAAAAACATAAAGGTCTATAATTGTGATCTAAAATAATATTTTCTCTCTCTAAAATGCCAGTGCTTCTATCTCAGACTAACACAGAGGTGGAAGCCAGCTGCTGACATCCTACTGGAAAGCTAAGAAAGTAGTCCATTTACGAGTAATGCAAGTGAAACATTACCTCTGTCATTTTTGCATGATAATAAATAATTCCTAGGCTAGGACTTGATCCAGTGTATCCTAAACTTCCCACTATATGATTATAGGCAAGGGAAAATCTTTGAATGAGTGAAATAAAGAGGAAACTTATTTGGGATGGGCTGATTTGACACATCACAGCAGATGATTCTCTGAGGAATGCTGAACAAAACAGCAAACCAAAAAAAATGAACTATGGACCATGACAAGTGAAACAGGGAACATTTTCCATAAAATAGCTCTTCACAGGGATTCAGAAGTTCATCTCTTAGATACTATCTCCATCTATAGTTTCTTATATCCAGGCACACATACACAAGTGCTGGGTAAAGAAGGTACAGTCAACAGGATGGAAATCTGAGTATCTAAACTTCCCTCCTCTCTTAAATACCACTGGGATATATTTCTAATGCCATATGTTACAACACACCAACGCATCCCAGTCTGTTTCAACTACTTTGTGTACGTATTCACACATAGACAAACACACAAAATATTGAGAGTTCTATGGCTCTGGAGAATGTCACAAATTCTCAACCAAAGAAATCCTTCTGATGTCATTGTTCTAAAACAAGATGGACGCATTTGCCTTGCTTTCAGATCTTGCAAAATTTTAACCCGAGACACCCATGTCAGAAAACAAAGAACAGAACGCACTTCTTCAGCTTGCACAAACACCTTGCATGTATAAGCAGCAAACATATAATTTAATCACTGAAGAAAATTGCTACTTTCTCAGTCATTAAAGTTGTGTAGAAGAGTGTGTTAATGTCAGCACTTATATTAACAAGTCTAGCAGAAGATTATGCTCTTTACATACATTAACTAAACTGATTTAAACATTCTCTTTCTGCAAATTCACAGAGCAAAGCACACCCGACAGTTACCAATCATGTGCAACTCTAAAAAACATGACTACACACAGTATGAACTTCATTGTCCCCCAGGCACTGAAGTTAAACTCCATCCCTTTCTTTGTGAGTCACGCTAATATCCGCAGCTAGCATTTGAACGTTTCCACTGCAATGCACAAGAGCGACATTCTAGATGTGATAAACCTTATCATACGGAAAACTCACTGTACAAGAGAAGGAAAACTACTTCCTAACTCCATCAAATGTCTCACTTGCAGGTTGATACATTTGGCTAAACTCCTCCTGAGATCACTTCCGAACTAGTCACGATTTTTATAACTCTGCCATGCCCATCCTCTCATTTTTCTGCCAGTGAAGTGGTTCAAAGCTGCTCAGTCAGTTGAACTACAAGAAGCATCTTTGGGCAGACTGCAGATGCGCAACCAGTTCAAATGCCTGGGGTTCCACTTGTAAGCAGTCAGCCCTTCAAGTCCCAGAAAAAGGTGAAAGCAATGAATTTAGGCAGTCACCTTTTTGTTTAAATTGCCTATCATGAGGAGACTGTCTAAGCCCACTTGGAGTCAACAGACTCGTGTTCTTAACTCACATGGGTTCATTGTAAAGTCTCACCCTGCACTTCCAGATGTTGCAACCTGAGCACAGCACCACCAGCAAAAAAGACTGTATAGGTTAAGGATGTTGAGCAAGCAACTTGCCACTGTGAAAGGCTCCAACGAAGAAATGTGTTCCCCTCCTCTCTTGGCACTCTGCAGGGAAGAGTGAAATTTTGTCTCTCTTCTTCCCTACCCTAAAAGTCCCAATCTTGTCGCACGACTGAGCAGATATGACTGAATTGGCTCTGATGGCAGGTTTTAGTTGCCGTGCAATATTTAAGCTCTGAGCCAGACGGCTTTATAAAGTGAGTGACAGTTAGTGACATGGGGAACAATAGGGAGAAAAAAAAAATAGAGAAAGAGAGGCAGATACAGAGAGAGGAGAATCCACTGAATATGAAAAAACAGAGCAGGGAGAGGAACAGGAGAAAGGCAATGAAAACCTAATACATGCCTAAACGGGAGTTTGCACAGTTAAGCGGGAACTGAAACATCTTGACAATTCTGCTACGGTCCAACGCAGCTCTGTGTGTGTCCCCACTCACTAGTCTTTAGGTGTTGTGGTGTGATAAGTGACACGGGAGTACCAATTTCTCTGATAGTGGCAGAACTAATTGAATTATTTTGTGCCCTACACCCATCTCTGACAGGTAAGTCATATTGCTGATTTCCAGCAAAGGTAGTCACTGAGGTACCTGTAGTTGGCATTGTTATATACATTGAACTGCTCTTTAACATCTTTTACCTGGAAAAAGAATCAGTATTGGAAAATCAGATCATCAGTCACTATTAATCAAGCTGAGAAACACCAATTTTACAGCCTTGCCTTTCAATGTCTTGGTTCTGCTTAGTTTTTCTTCGAATTGCATTTTACGCATGCACAGGCATCCAAAATGATTAAAACAAACTGTTTTGTTAAGGAGCAAAGGCGAATTCCAGCAGCCCAGCAAACAAGAATGTTATCCCAGGCACACTCACCTACCCCCAACCATCTGCAGAAATGCTGCAGAGCCCACAGAAGAGAGAAGTCACAAGCTCAGTATGCATTCATAGGTACAACTAACTGCCTTGTGAGTTTTGATTATAAGCTAGAGGTTATAGCTTTACTCTGAGGTGTTACTTTTCCTAGAATCATAGAATGTTTAGGGTTGGAAAGGACCTTAAGATCATCCAGTTCCAACCCCCCTGCCATGAGGAGGGACACCTTGCACTAAACCATGCCACCCAAGGCTCTGTCCAACCTGGCCTTGAACACTGCCAGGGATTGAGCATTCACAACTTCCCTGGACAACCCATTCCAGTGCCTCACCACCCTTCCTCATAGCCAATCTAAACTTCCTCTGTTTAAGTTTGAACCCGTTACCCCTTGTCCTATCACTACAGTCCTTAATGAAGAGTCCC
>JAOEHY010031185.1:0-14216 GCA_025447955.1 Psilopsiagon aurifrons | reverse complement strand
CCCACTGTCCATGTCACCAACAAAGATGTTGAACAAGACCGGTCCCAACACCAATCCCTGAGGGACACCACTCGTTATTGGTCTCCAGCTGGACATAATCTGCATCATTTCTCGATGGAAGCCGTAACCTCTTTTGGGGAGCCAGGGGATTACAGCGCAGCAGATAACATTTGGATTCCTTAATGGGAAGATGTAGCAGAGAGTTTCACTTAACAAACAAGATCTCCTGGTCTAGCAGCTGCTCAGTACATGGTGCCTCCCAGACAGAATAAAGCCTTCTCCCCTTCACCTTTTAGAGGACTGGTTTCAGGATAAACTTCTGTGCAAGGAAAGAGAACCAAACAGGCGCCGTTTTGTCTTCATAACAGGCTGCAATGTGGTTTTATTTGTGCTTATTCTCAGAGAGGGTCCAAAGCAGCCACCTGCTGCCAGAAGCTAACCACAAACTAGATTTCTGTTTGCAAAAATAAAACAACCTTTCTGTTTCCAAGAGAACAGTGCAAACCTTGGTTTCCAATAAATCCTGGCCTTGGCCACTCTGTGTCCCTCTTCAGCAGCTGCTTGCGATGGGCATCCCCACTGCAGCCTTCCCTTGACATGCTGCTGGGGCAGGATAGTCAGCAAGACTCTCACTTGCCCTTTACTTTTCTTAATGTTCTACTTGAGCTATGGTAAAATCATCTGACCCTGATTGCAGGGAGAAGGGCACTTTCTGATTTCTCCTAAGCTATGTCCCCCCATATGCAATCAGAATTACTGGTTACTTCTGGAAGTATTAAGCTCTGGGTGAGTTTTCTCCCCATATGCTTGAATATATCTGATCATACTATAAATCACAGAAGATGACATCGTATTTCCAATACTTGATGGTATGTCTAGCTTGTTTACAAGCCTTTTGTGGTCTTTTTTCCTCAGCTTGTAAAAACTCTCCCTTTGTTCACAGTTGTGATACTATCGCAAGTTGTCATTTGAGGTTCTTTAACACCACACTGTTTTTGCCTGCTATGGTGGTGAATTCCAGCGCCACAGGCTGGGAAGATCAGAAATGATGCATTGGATGTAACCACCCTTATTATATATGAAATGTCTTCACATACAATGCTTGTAAGATGGGAGAGCCTTCAGTTTAACAAGCAATAAACTCCAAGCACTGACAATAAGAGAGATTTTCTGCTCTGACCAAGGTATTGTCTATGGGAGTCTGAGTATGCATTCTGGGGCTGGAGTGCCTCAGTGCAAGGGGGGGTGCAACACACTGGTTTGCTCCCACAGCCTCTACCACTGCAGTAGGGGCTGTCGATCCCTTAGCAGGAGCTAATTCTCAAGCTGAATCCTAATTTAGCCCTTTTTTTTTTTACCCTTTTCCACTATGGTCTGATATTAGAAGAGGGAATTCTTCCATATGGCAGGAGGGAGAACACTGGGATCTTTATCCTACACATACAGCAGAGGTGGAAATGACCTGGTTACTAGGGGAAAAAAAACAAAAGTAGCTAAAACGAAGGAAAGTACAGCACATTTTAAAATACCATCAACGTAAAGAATAAAATCTCACTTACAACATCAGGGTAAGGAATAAAGCGACTTAGAAGTGCTACTGAAAGCAAACCTGAGGGATGAAGAGCCCAGTCTGCTGCTTGGGGTTACAAATCCATCTGCCAGTGCACGGGTTGGCAAGATTGGCAATTCAACCCTACTTCTCCCAAGCTATTAATTTCAGCTCTGCGAGCGGCCACATATACAAACAAATGTGTGGAGCATTTGCAAACTTCACTTGAGGGTGAAATGTGCATGTTTCTTTCCTGTTAATGTGGCTTCTTAAGCTTTAAAGGAAGCCAAACTGCTCCAGAGCAAAGTGAGGACCCTTCATTAGTTCAATAAATGTATTTGAGATGGACGTTCACCATGTTTAGGGGAAGAAAAAGTGTAGGAGTTAGAAGAACTACCCTATTTTGGTTGTTAATAAAAACTCCACTTCCAGGAATGTGCTGCATATCTCTGCTAGGGATGTTAAAGGCTAAACAGACTTTGGTTTTGCTTTAGCCCATTGAAATCCTTTTATTTGTGAGGAGCAGATCTCTGTGATGCTCTGCTTGAGCTTATCTTCAAGGTTCCACGCTGCCCACATGACTCCCTCAGAAAATGCCCTGTGGAATTAAGGACAAAAGGCACAGCATTGCCCTGTGTTTTGGGAATCTCAGCACCAGGAAAGAGGTTTCTGCAGATACTTTGTCCAGCATGCCTATGCCAAGAGTGCTGCAAAGGGCTAACTTTTGTGAGCGGCTATTGCAAAAGGCAAGCGTGTGGCCCAACTGTTAAGGCATTTCATCCACCCTAGGAGTCAGCCGAGGCTTTTTTTCCTTTCTGAGTAACCATTTGAAATGAGACAGTCCCTATCTTCTGCCCCTTTTTCCATCCACGTTACTCATGGCAGGAAGCTTGCTGCACCGATGATCACACTGCTTACGTGAGCGAGGGCTCAAAAATGCTACAGTGCCCTTTCACCACTATTTTTTGAGGAAAGTGGAATGAAAAATTCCCCGTAATTGGCCTTGAGCCTCTGCCTCCTGTCAGCAGCATCTCCTCCCACATGCCTCCATGTCCTTCTTCCCCTGACTTACTATGCCGGAAGTTCACAGGACTTCACAGCTTGTTTATGTTCCTCCTTGCCCTTTTCCAGGTGCCCAGCTGGGAAAGGCATCACCTCAGCTCCCCTATAAACCTAGAGCAGCGTCCTTATCCTGTGTAGAAGAGTTGTTGCCCACACCAGTGCAACACCCCTTTCCCTAAATCGGCAAAGGAGACAAGCAAGGCTCCATGGGCACAGTCCAGCCCTCATGATAGGGTGTCCCAGAAGACCTGCCCCAAAGCAGACCCTCATGTTATGCATGAGGGCTGCCTGGTCCCACGCTGCACTGGACTTGGGGTGGGCAGAGGCTTTGTGTTGAATTCAGGTGGATTTTCTGCTTTGGGATGTGGGGTGATGACTCCAGTCAGGGTTAATCATATCCTGTGGTAGGAAAAACAGACGTTGGGGATGTGAACTAATGAAACAGAGGCACTGAGAAACAGTTGCCAAAGCCCTGGGGGACTGTTCTGCACATCCTGAGGTCCTGAGTGCTTTTATCTTGTGATGTAGCAGGAGAACTGGTAGATCACAAGATAATCACTGCCTGTTCAAATCTGAATTGTACTGCTAATACCGAGCTGACTGTGAAGTTTGCTTTCGCTGCCATTAAAACTAAAACTGGTCATTACAATCTGGGGCTGTTCCAAGGGCCATCAACTGTCCCCAGTGCATCTGCAAGGTCCCTGCATTGCCCTGCAATGGCTGGTCATAGCAGGGGGCACTGTGGCAGGTCAGGAGAATTGACAGCCACAGAAAGCAGCACTGACAGTTCAGCCATGGCATCTGCCCAAATTAAACCTCTAAGTACAATAACTCTTTCCTGTGGTGGCAAGTTCTGATGGAGTAACCCCAGCTCCCTGCAAACGTTCAGTACTGCGCATAGAGACAAAGGCACTGATCTCATCAGCCTCTGCAGCTTCCAGTGTGCGGTGCCTGAGCCTGCAGTCTCCTCCATGGCCACTGATCCTGAAGCAGGGTTTTACATTCTGGATTCTCCCTGTTTATTTCTAAATCAGTGATACTCCAATGAGGGGGGCTGTAGAAAGAGATACGGCTTACACCTCGCACTTACAAAGGGCATGTTTCATTGGGAAAGTGACTCTTGGAAGGAAGTCATGACAGTAAATGGGTAGTTGCAAGGGAAAAGAAGAAGAAATACAGGTTATTAGTTATCAAACCTAGAAAACCTTTCTCTGTGATAGTCTTCCTGCATTCAGGCAGACAAAGGAGCAAAATATCATAGCTGTGGCCAGACCATCTACAAGGAAGTTTGTGATTTTGATTCAGGTATCTGGCCTGCTTTGTCTAACCAAAGTGCTCTCTGGGCAGCAAAGAGAAGGGAGATGTTCAACCATTTCTCCACCCCCTTTCCCCCCAAAAAAACCCTGAAGAAAGTTGACAATGAAAAGTTAAAGTTGAGAATTGATGAAAAATTGAGACCAGGGAAGCCCAACAGCTTCAATCCCAAATTCAATTCAACCACACAAAAAATATGTAAATGCTCCAGCCCAGCTTTCCCTGGAATATTGAAATCTTTTTACCAATTACCAGTTCTTTATCCTAATGACAGAGTTTATGTCAATACCAACCCTCCATGCTGCACTCTTCTGGGGGTGTTGGGAGAGGGAGTAAATTTAGGGCTGTTTGAGAATATAGTAAATCAAGTGATTTGTTTGTTCATTTTTATTTTAAGTTAAACTCCTTTAAGGGACTTTAAGTTCAGTGCAGAAACCCCACAGAAGAGCATCACCTTTACTATCCCAGCTTCCATAAATACAGCTTCAGCTCCTTTTGGATGAAGAGATCTATATTTAAATAATCATGTCTTTAATGACCGGTTTTGATATATTCTGTATATAAATACAAACCTACTTATCCAAAGGCAGAGGTGAAAAGGCAGCTACACTGCACATGAACAACAGACTCCAGTGTTGGAAAGACATTTTCTCTCCCCCACTCCAAAAGGCATAATGGTCAGGGTCTGTTAGCAGGTTCCCCTGCGGTGGCACCAACAGCATTTTGTCCATCAGAAGGATTTTAAAGCCTCAGCCATGTAACTTTCAATAAGACAAGGAATCAGCGAACCTCTTTGAATGGAGTTGTGACAAAAGGCCAGCCCTGTGTGGGTTTTACCCCTGCCTGTGTGCCCAGTGCTGCTGGAGAACACCACACTGTTAGATGACATGCTGCTCTACCAGCATGGTATCCTCCAGTTAAACACTACTGGCATGGCCACAGCACCCAGTCAGCACAGTCTGGGGGAAAAGGCTGAAGTGACTGCAAAGAGGGGAAGTGGAAAGATGTATTGCTTCATTTCTCATGGAACAAGAATTCTGTAGTTCTCTCAAATATATGCTCTGTTTTTTTCGGTTTTAGAGCAATGGCTGGATTAGATACTGAGGACACATGCAGGTGGGGGAAAGATTTGTGTTCCTGCTTAGAGGTAGCCCTCCTGGAGTGACTGGCCATAGCAGATCGTTCACGGGTACAAATATTTCATTGTTAGAGGCTTTACCTCAGCTTCATTTGAAATGCTTGGGATCAACAAGAGCAAACAGGGTCGTTTAAAACTTGTTACTGCTCATGCTGCAGTAGTTCAGGCTGTGCCCCGAAACTGCGCTGCAGGGAATCACTCTGGGGTCTCCTCCCTCATGCATTTCACGGTGTGCAATGCTGCTTTACCTGGTGTTATATGAAATGAGCTGTAAGTGGGATGCAAAGCGAAGTGTTTCAGTTTGCTGGGTTTAATGGTGACTACTATTTGTGCCAGCTGTGACTTGGGACCTCTGCAGCTGTGTGGAGGCCAGGGCGATGCCCATCATCAGGATTTGACTGACTTACCCCTAGCAGAGGAGCGTTTGGCTCAGGGGTCTCAAATCAGCTCCCAGAACATAACAGCTTATCACCCTTCTCTTACAGCACTAACAGAAAACTGTTTTCCATCACTGCTGTACCATCTCACCCTTGTTATCACACTAACAGAGTAACCTCTAATGAACCTGGGCTCCTAACTTCCCTGTTGAACAGGGAGTGACTGTTACTCTCAGTGTGTAAAAGAAGAAGCGAGGCAGTGACTGATGCTGGAGCATGAGGCCACCCTCAGCCACCTTTTGCCAGCTGAAATGTTTGTCCTGAGCTCACCACCAGCGAGACCATGGTGGCGACCAGAAGCATTGCCCAGCCAGGCTCCAGGTGCAAGGCAGCTTCAGGCCATGCAACAGAACTGCTCTATGCACTGCTTACACCTCACTTTCCTTCTTCTGCTTTTCCTGCAGGTCATGAGAAATCTAGTGCTGGAGTGTCACACGAGCCCCATGTCAATCTCCATGGATGACCTCAGCCAGCAGCTGCTCAGAGCCTCGCTCACTGTGTAAAGCCTCCCCTATTCCAGCAGTCTCCATCACAAGGCATTCACAATAGCTGCAGTGAGGAAGGCAGCGCAGATACTTTTTCTCATAGCAAGAGAAGATGGAGAAGGTGGGAAGAGGCCAATTTTTTTTCCCCTGCTTTCTCATGCACAAAAGGGTCCTTATTCATTTTAATAGCAGGTTCTCTCAAACAGCAATTTGCTCTGTCTGCCAGACAGGGGAGAAAGACTCCTTATGCAGCTACTTCATGAAGAATATTGCTGCATAGACTTTTTTGTCTGCTCTCTGAGGATGGGAAACCAGATCCATGACAATCTCAAAATGGAAAGCATTAGCCCTGAACAAATAAGTAGATTGCAATAATGGATACAATATGGAGGTTTCCTTGAGGAGCCAATATTTGTATTCTTCACAGCTGCATCTTTTTCTGTTTCCTTCTTTTTTCCTTTTTAGCCTGAAGTGCTCCCAAACACTTCATGCCATGTGGCTGCTTCTTATTTGCATCAAAGACTTGATTCATCGCTGCTCTCCACTGTGACAGATTATGTACACTCCTGCAAAGCAGATATAAAATGCTCATCGGCGAGCCTCTTCTGCAGTGGGGCAGACACCAACGCGACATGCAGGAGGCAGTGCTCCAGCTCCGCTATGTCTGCTGAGTGCTGCAACTGGAAGAGGATCCCCCAACACAGAGCAGGGGCCCCAGGGCCTCCATCAACTGAAAATAACAACAACAAAAAAAAGGAATGGAAACAATAGTGAGGAATGGGGTTATTGTAGGAGAGAGCAAGTGGGAGAAGTTGTTTGGGGACAGCAAGGAAAATGCCAGATAGGAAAGAAACTGCGCTCTGAAGAAAGACAATGGAGAAATAGAGCGAAACATTTGAAAACCCACGTTAAAACAGAGCAAGTGGATCACTGATCACAGGTGAGCAGCTTTTCATAATAGTGCTACAGCTTTGTTCACTTCCAGCACATGTAGCTGAGGGGATGCAAATAAAACTCTTTGTGTACAGAGTTAAGCTGAAATTTCAGTCCCAATGTGACACCACACAGGAGGTGGTTTTTCATTCCAATGTAAAGTGGGGGTAAGTTAGAAAATGGGCAGCAGACAGAGAAATAAGTGAACCTGCATCACTTAATGAAAGCTGAGAAACCTGCACCTCATGCACAGCATGAAAGAAAACAACGCAAACAAAGGGAAGAGCATCACATTACATTTGACCTGAAAATATTTGTGGATTGCATAAGTCCTTTATGGCTGCTGGTTCACCTGCAGCTCATCCAGATATGCCATTTAGAACAAGTTAAAAAAGAGATCAGTATTTCAACACCTAAAGCCTCAGCCTTTTGTCTGATGGAAAAAAATCAATTCCAAATGTGGAAATTTCAATACAGACTTGAATTTTGATACAATTCAGATTTATTCTGCTTGCTTGCTTTCTTTTTTGTCCTTCCCCTCTTCTTCAGAAATGAGTTCTAATGCTTCGTTCTCGCTCTCCAAAGACCCTTTGCAGCCGAGATTCATGAAGCAGCGAATGAGCCCCTGCCCTGCCCAGCCCAGAGAGCAAACTCTCTCCTCCCAGCTCCCCTATCTTTGGGATAAAAACACATGACCCAGGTGTCTCAGCATCTTGCAGATTTTATCTTCATGCAAAGCATGTCAATGTTGTTTTTCTAAACACTTCCAGTCTAGTTTATAAGAGCTAGCAGTGAACTCTTTTTGGCCTTCTCTTTTCTCACTAGAGAGAGGACAAGCATCCTCCAGCTCTAACATGTTTAAATTATAGTAGTTTTGAGCATTTCTGAGGATCCAGCTACTCAGATTACTTGGAGCTATGACTGCATTCACATCAGGCCAGGCAAGCAGACCAGACTTGGCACTGCTGGCACTGCTACCAGATCAGCTAAGAACTGCCTGTGTATTTACCCTGGGAGCAATGTCTTCACTCAGTTCCTCAGAGTCTGAGCTTTCCCCTCACTGAAACATCTGATGCATCCCTATGCACTCTGGAGATGCTGCAGCACCAGGGAGTGAGGCTAGGACAGGCTCCCTCCTGCAAGGAGAAGCTGTTAGCAAGGAGATGGCATTTTTCTTCAGCTCTATGTTTTGCTTTGGAGCAAAAGGTATGGCACCACATTGTGTGTGCTTCCCCTAGCATTTGCTTGAACCTGCCTCTTCTCAGTGCTTTGTTGCAGCAGAGTTCTTGAGCCTGTTTGGGGTTTCAGGGTTTTTTTTTTTTGTTTGCTACTTGGCTTGGGGGAAGATTAATAAATTTATGGGTAAACACAGCTAGTGTTTGGAATTGCACTGAATTGGGATATTTGATTCCTATCTGGGCCCTTTCTGAATAATTTGAGGAGAAACTGAGCAGAAAGACCTTTCAGAAGATGGCAAAGACATGAGAGAGACCAGGCAGGTGTCTCACAGTCATCGCCTTCCATGGTGGTATCGTGCAAGGGCAGCTGGGGCTGCGAGAAGCGAGGAACAACTTTCCTGCTACAGCCTTTCAGGTGCAGAAAGTGTTGGTGCTCAGGTTGTGCTCGAGGCAATAGCAGCCAGCTCAAGAGCTGAAGAGTGCCATATTTATGTTCCACTTGGTCAGGAGGCCACGCAGCTCCCACACTTGCATGCCCTTCTCCAAGGCTCTGCGGAGCCACGAGGACCAGTTGCTACAAGTCCTTTTAGCTGGACTCTCTTGAGTGGCTCCACAAAGAGCAGATGTTAATGTATTAATTACAGGGGCCAAGTTCAGCACAGAGTCGGAGCTGCTGTTAAGTTGAAGCAGGCAGCCATTCAGATGATGACAGCCAAGAAGCTGAACACTTCAGACTCTTGCAAACTAATGGGCTCCTTCAGCCTCCAGGGATCCTCCCGGCTCTGAAAAGGCCCTTCCAGCCACTTTTCCCCCTCATTTCAAAAGCAGTTGGAGTGCAATTATTTTGCCATGGCTGATTGGCAGCCTGTGTTGAGCTCCAGAGGAGTCGCACTGCATTTCAGTGCTCCCCAGCATCCTCTCATCGCCATTTAGAGGCATCTGCTGGCAGTGAGCAGGGTGGGAGCTCCAGCCGTCTCTGCTCCTGACATTACAGCAGCTTGTGAGGGTGATGAGGGCAAGCTTATTTTTTGCCTTGCACATACGGAGGTCAGCAATGGGGCTGCAGCAATGAGCCAAAGTTTTAGTCACTTTTCTTAATATACCCTGTTGTGTTTCCAATGAACTTGGTCAAACCTGAAGGCTGGGGCAAATGCCCAGGGTACAGATCAACTCAGGACACAGTGTTTGAACACACTGTGCCATATAATAAGAGAAGGAATCATAAAACAGATGTTCTGGGGAAAGTGCAATTTACCCAGCACTGAACTTCATCCCTTGCCACTTAAACGCAAGATACGCTTATTGTGGGTTGCAGAGGACTTTTGTTTTGCACCTTTAGCATTACTTTGTACCAACAGCATTGTGAATCCAGTGACAACATCCAGTGAGTTCACGTAGGAAATTCTGTGCAAGGAGTTTCCAGTCTGCAGTGGTGGGCTCATGGGAGATGACTGGGTCCTGCTTGGAGAAAGGAGCTTAGAGAGCCCAAAGCAGCGTCCACCCTCATCTCCATTACCTGCCAAACTTCTTGCCAATCTGTTCTGGCCTGTCCATACTGATGCCAAAAATCTGTTCTTACTTCTTCGTCTTTCTTCATGTCCCTCTGTTTGTTTTTTTCTTTTCCTCTGAGAAACCACCTTCCACTTGTACCAGGAATGTAAACCACTGTGCCCACTGAGAGTGCAAAAAATCCTATAAATCAGAAGAAAATCTCCAAACTTGATTTAATCTCTTCACTTAAAATGGCATTATTTTTTCATGATATAGTAGACAAAACTACACAGAGCATGAAGAGGAGTGCTGCTATCATCCAGAGCCTCTGATGGTAATCACCTATTTGGTTAGAAAGTGTTGCTTAATGTTAAATCATTTCTGTTGGCAATTACTTGCTTCTGCGGTTCAATGGCAAACAAACAGCAGATTCTCTGGAATAGGGATGAGTGCTCCCGTGCATGCAGAATAGCAGGCATGCTTCACTTGCCTCCAAGGGAAGGTCCCGCTCTCCATGCCCTACAGGCTTTTCCCCTTGTGCTTCTTTCAAAATGTCCAGCACAGAGTGCTGTTTTGCTCTCTATGGACCAGATCCTCAGCTGGAGAAAACACTCCTGATTCCACTGGGGTGGATGGAGGAATGCCAACATATACTGGCAGAAAACCTGCTCCAGTATACACTGTTTACTTTTGAGGATCTAAGAACATACACTTCCAACAAAGTGCTGTTTGATACAAGTTTGTTTGCCAGGTTGCCTTGCCTCAGTTCCTCCTGAAGAGTACATAACCTTATTTTGTATATAAAAAGAGAAAATGAAGTGAATACGTTCCAAGACCTTGTCTGCAGGTCCTAACAATTCAACTGAGGGGAGCTTTGCTAGACATTAGTGAAAATAGCCCTAATCATCATTATTATTGCCATGCAAGTATGGAAAATAAAATGTTTTTATTATGAGCTGGAACTAGAAACCAGAGCAGCTGCTAATCATTGTAAGTGGGCTGTTGGTTTGGAAGGGGTTTTGTGCATCCAGGTATTTACTATGTCCAACTGTAAGCAGCGGGTTTTTGTTATTCAAGCCTTTCAACAACCTCCCTCACCCATGTTCCAATTGAAATATGTGGTAATAATGATAGTCCTCTTATCTCTCTTCTCTTGTCTTCCTTGTAAAAGGCTTTTCTTCTCAATTTCTTTAATATTTCCCCGCACACAGACTTTATTTTTATTAACTCAGAGCAGTCAAATTAGCAACAAAAAAAATAGAAATTATAACTCAGAAATTTTTAATGGAAGAATTACCATGTTCTTGGCATTGCTTCTTGCCATTGTTTTGTTAAGACTGACCCTCCTAAACTCTCCTTTGCCACTCCAGAGACTGCCCTTCCTTTATAAGCCCAGATTTCTTCCCATTCGTACTCTTTTCTCTCCCTCCTGACTCATTTCCATTTTGGCTGCTTCTTTT
The DNA here is from genome assembly GCA_025447955.1 of Psilopsiagon aurifrons. NCBI lineage: Eukaryota > Metazoa > Chordata > Aves > Psittaciformes > Psittacidae > Psilopsiagon > Psilopsiagon aurifrons. The sequence goes on along the minus strand of JAOEHY010031185.1, from coordinate 3,169 downwards.
CTCTTTCCTTTTCCTTTCTCAGAATGTTCTCTGAACTTACATTCCACTATTTTTAATTCCTTCTTCCCAGGCCTGGGCCCACTGACCCTGTATCACTGGTGCATGTGCCTCTCTACCCTCTTCCTCTTCAGACTGAAAGGGCAGTCTGGGCAATCATTTCCTCAAAACCCAGGTTTCTCTAACCCAGCAACTCAAGATGGGCATTGCCTGCTGTTGTGTGTGGAACCGGCGTCACCACTGTCCTTGAACAGTCCCTGAGGCTCTCCAAGAATTCCAAAATACAGTTGAAGCTCCCCTTGGACTTGTTCCATGTTGTTCTATAACTTCTGACCCATCTGATCAGGGCTTTTTTTCCAGTCAGTTCAGTCACTTTGCTGCTCACCCCAAATGCTGCTTCTGAGCGGCTTTGCTATCTGGAGCAGTCTCCCATGTGCCTTCAGCCTCACCGACCAAACGTATAGTTTCCATTTTCAGCTGAAAAAACCCTTTCCCTTACTGTCATTCCACAGAAATCCAAACCTAGGATGTAAGCTGCAAACGTTTGGTCGCTTATTTTCCAGTGTGTGGGAATACTTCTCGTACTTGAAGCAATTTCAGTTATAAAGGAGCCCTGAAGCTTGTGGAATGTGGGCAGGTTTTAGGTCTTTCATCCTAAGTCTCACTAGCAGCTAGTTAGAACTCTAAGCTTTTCCATCACACATCTTTGCTAGAATTACCAGTGAATTACCTTGCTAGGATATAAAGTGTATTTAGAGTGGAATATTAAAGTGTGAAAAAACATTTAATAAAAGGCTGGAGGGAAAGGAAAAGGATTTTTCAGAGTGCTAAAATATTCCATTATTACCTACAAAGAAATTCTTGTAATAATCGAAGCTTGGAGCTCCAATAGCCTTCAGTGCAAAGAATGCTCAGCATTCCCCCCCAAAGACCTTCTTTATTCGGGACATCACAGTATGCTTGTGATGGGGAACCAGACCTTCATATATCACACAACACCACCAGTCATAACTTTTAAGGTTTAGTTGGCAATGAATAAACACCGAGCCTGCAAAGTCAAAATAGTCCTTGAATTGCTGCCATCAGCGGCAACGTTCATTTAATTCAATGTACTTCAAATTCCCAAATCACAACCTGATGGGTCTCTTTCAGATCATTTCCCAAAAATTAAGTACAAATATTTCACTTCAGAAATGAAATCCCCAGGGCACTAGATATGCTTCACTGCAGATTAGTTAGAGCCTGTGGAGTTTTAAGATTCCTGAGATAGAGTGCTGAAGATTCCAGGAATTCTCTCAAAGGTGAACTTATTAACCAACCTTTTGTTCCTAGGGCACAATAATGCAGAAAGGTCTGCATTCCCTGAGTTGTGCTGGTCTTGTCTTCTGTCTTTTCTGAAGTGGTCACAAGCCTTAAATCTGAGCTGGAAGCAAAGAATTTCACTTTGGAATTGTCAGTGAAATGAAGAACTAAGTGACAAAAGCACCACATGACTCAAAACAGAGGAGTGGCTTATTTTTCTCTCTAAATCCTTTTCTGAAGATTTCAATCTGTTTTATAGGTGAGAAGAAAGGGACAACACTTCAGCTAGTGCTGAACACACAATCTGAGGATGACTGTGTCTGTTTTTCTCTCTTTGCTATCAATTTGCAGAGAATATATTAACCGTTTGGTAGGCCAATACGAGTAAAACTAATTGTAAAGTTACACTGAGTGGTTTTGGGGCATTTATTTCATAAGGTAAGCTCTTAGTCGCCTAGAAATTCAGCAGGCACCACCACCTCTGCCTTCTTTAACACTGCTTCCTTATTTAAAAAGAGGGATGGGAATTTATTTTAGTCCTGTTTAGCATAGGTTGTTCAGCATGGCAAATCAACCCCTTCCACTAGCCTCCAGAGAGATATTCTCTCACAGAAAGGAATAATTTCTTCTATTCATTATAAATTTTCCTACATTCATTAAAAAGTACACCTAAGATCAATCCAGGGTAAACCCATGGCCATTCATTTTCAAAGGTTAGTTTCTTTATATGTATATGATCTAGCTTGCACGTAAACGTTGAGTTTGACCTTTCTCTTTTAAACTGCTGTTCCAGTGGAGCTTGTGTAAGAGCACGGCTGTCACATTCATTTCACATCCCCGCTGAAGCTGACTTCCATGCTGCGCACCAAACACCCCTGAAATCACCTTAAAAAAATGGGCCTCAAAACTCGCTTAAAACGCATTAACAGAAACACGCTGGTGCAAACCATGCAGTGAAAACAAGCTGAAGAGCACAACATCTATCGCTGTATTAATTACCAGAGAAAACGGATGTGCCGGGGGGCTCTTCAGCCCGCGCTGTGTTTTTCCAGCCTCTGTCCTTTTAAAGCTGGAAGGTGCTGCTCAGGGCTCAGGACCGTCTGAAGATGGGCAAGAGCGGCTGTGAACAGAGCCACACGTCAGGATGCCCAGCTCCTCGTTTAGACAGCCTAGTGACATCTTGCCTTCCCACATAAACCGTTGGTGTAATACCCCTCACTTCTTACGGTCATCAGCATTAATGCTTTCTATATACTGGCACAGGATTAGAGCTTGGCGATTTTGCCTTTGTGATCCATCTATCCCCCTCAGTTGGAGGGGGAAGACTGCGTTAAACGCACAGAACACCACGCTTGCCCTGGTTTGGCACAACGGGGCGACAGAGGCTGCAGACCTGCGGTTCCTGTGTCACAGCCCGAGTGACCCACAGCGCTGCTGTGCCCTAGGGAGCCAGGCAGTGACCAGGCAGCACAGCCGCCACCGGGAGCCACCATCCCGGCACAGGGCCCGCAGACCCCAGGGGTCGCGGCCCAGGCCTCCTCCGTTGGCGGGACGGTCCGGCCACCGTCGCACCTTTGTCTAGGCTCGGTGCCACCCCTGTCACGATGAGCCACGTCCGCTCCCTCATTCCCCATCCAACCTCTCCCTCAGACACCCGCTCTCCCTCCTGCCCGGGCCGTCCTCAGCCACCTGCAGGCTCCCCGCCGCCCCCCCGCGTCTCTTTTCTTGGGAGAGGGTGGATGAAGACGAAGATCGCCCCGGCCTGTGGTTGGCGCGCCCGCCCACCCCCGGCCGGCGGCGGCGCAGGCGCAGTGCCCGCATTCCATCATGGCGGAGCGGTTGGTTGGCGGTCGCCAGCGCCGGGGCTGAG
>JAOEHY010031184.1:0-15308 GCA_025447955.1 Psilopsiagon aurifrons | reverse complement strand
TGATTCGTAAATTCCTGTCCTCAGACATTTCCTACTTTGGCAGCCCATGAATACATCTCCAGATGAAGGATCAGGGCCCACTTCACTATGAATTTGTTTTCTGGAGCTGTTATTAAGCCCTCCAAGTGCTTTTACTCGCTACAGTTGCTGTTACCCTAATACAGGCCAGCATTTTGCCTACTGGTGTGACATAGGCTTAAGCATAGCCGTCCCCAGGACAGCTTTGCTCTCCTAGCTGAGTGTTGCAACATCTTATAAGTGGGGGCAGCCAGCCTGTAGCACCCAAGCTGCAATGTACTGCACTCAGGCTGTGGAGGCAACTGTCAGCCCCCAGGGCTGACACCAGCACCCAGGAACTCAGACACAGGGTGCCTAAGCCATCCGCCACTTCTCTTTGTCACCCTAAATCCCCAGTCTCCATAGGGTATGCAAGAACAATACTCCTGATGTAGGGACACTTAGATGCAGTGAGCTTACACTGTATTTATGGAAGGTCTAGAACAGATTCCTTCCACTGTTATAGCATATGCCTCAAAGAAGACTTTTGTCTACCGCAGAAATCTCCCTGTGCCCTGCAGTCGGGGGAGCAATAAAAAAGCTATCTAAAAAATGTGGCAACAGTGCACAGTCAGCAGTGAGCTTCCCGCCCTGGAAAAATTCCTGATCCCCAGTTTCCCAAAATGTGGTGGCAAAACATTATCTTGGCTCTTCCTATCTCTAGCATGTGTCATTGAAATGGCTTGAATGAAGTTGCTATTTGTAGTGCGCAGCTCATGCAAAACTTGTATCAATGAAGCCACTTAATTGCTCTTCTTTGGGATATTATGCAATTGGCTGTTCTGTAGTAGCTCTCCTTGTCAACGCGGAGATCTCATGACTCAGTGTCATGAGGAAGGCTTCTCCTTCCTGAGAGCCAGCCGTAATAGGCTTATTACGGAGTCTCTGCTTGCTCCTGTAGACGGAAGGACACCTCCTGTCTTTCTTGCTAGCTTCAGAAATGCATCAGAAATTATTGTATTCCAATTAAGGTAGCAAGGTAAGGCCCCTTTCTCTTTCAGGAGCCTCTGCAGGATGGAGGTAATGGTGATAAACTTCCTTATGCTATTCATGAATATTGAGTAACTGGAAGTGTTGCTGTGGCTTGATTTGAAGACTGTCTAGCCAACCCTGTGTTTCTAACAGATGCTAAAGTAGTGCCAGATAGTTCTGTCACACAGAGAGGTCCAGCATCTCTCTTCTTACTACAGATTTCTCAGGTCTCTCCCCTTCTCCATCCTCTGCTGTCTTTCTTTTTGCATTCCTTCCTTCTAGCTCCAGGGATGGTCCTTGCCTCCTCACCAGGCACTGAAGCTGTGTAATGCCTCCCGCACTTCACTGGAAGTATTTTGTATTGGGTTATAAGCCATCTAGCAAAGGGTATTTACTTCAGGCAGGCAGTCAATCTGAAACACAGCTTCTGGAGGAGATCTGGTTTATACTGAATTTTATAACAGCTCATACTGTCTGCTTCATCATGGCTGTTCCCTGATAGCCAGACAGCTTCAGTGAGCCAGAGGGAATGGTAGTTTTGCCTGTGAAGCTGTCAGAGCAGCCTTCATCTCTTGCTCTGTCAAGGCTTGCTGGTTTTGCCAGCTAACAGAGCTTATTATGCTGCACACCTATTTAAAAAACAAACAAACAAACAAGACAGCCAAGGAGCTGTTTTTGTATGGGGCTGTCCATGAACCACCTTTACAAGATGCACATGATGCACACCCACCTCAGTGGTGGTGGGACAGAGCCCAGCAAAGCTCTGCAGGGCGCAGATGAAATGCTCCCTGGCTCACGGAGAAACAAAAAGGTGGTAACAGCAGCACCTGAGGAATATTCCCCTTCCCACCTACTGCAACTAGCTTCTTTCTCTCTGGAAAACACAAACAAACTAATCCAATTTGCATTTTCATAGCTAGGAGTAGGTTAAATTACTACTAGTAATTAAATTACTAGATTAATGAGCACTGCCATTTGTATCTAAATAATCACAGTCCTAAACAACTGCTGGGAGGCATCAGTATGGAAGCTGAGATTCTGCACTATGATTTGAAGGTATTCAGGCAGTGCTTGTCATCAGAAGGAAAGCAACACATCTGAACTACAAAAATTCTTTACCACATTTTTGACAAACTGAGGGAAGCTGGAAAAAGAGACCTGTGTGAGCAGTGTATGCAGGCTCGGCTTGCTTACAAGGTTGGTATGCTGGTCTTAACACAATACATCATGATTCCTTTTGCTAAACATCTTCCTTTAACTATCTTACGTGCCACAACCTTGCCTGGGACTTTGGCAACATGCTGTTCTGCCCAGATCCGTAGGGTACCTGGCATCATTCCTCCCAGGCCCAAGTGGGTGAACAGTCTTTGCAAGCCAGGTCTCCCCTCACTGCCTCTGGCTGAATTTCTGCAAAGTGAATCTCTTGGCTCACTGCAGAGCTTGTGAGGCCACTTAAATCTCTCTGACCTCTTAATGAAGTTTTTAAAAGGGCTTCATAAATCTTCATCACTAAGAATTTCTTAAACCCCCGCAGGGTTTCTCTTAGTGGCATTAACCACTAAAACAAGTAGACAGGCTCAGGTATATTTATGGCATTCATCTTCATTATTCCATGGGTTTTCCTTCTTTCTTGTCTTTTATATAAGCCACAGCCAGGAAAGTGAGCACAGGAAAGGGAGCTCTGAGTCAATGCTGCCTGTCTGGCAGCTTGTAATGACTGTGTCAGATCAGTCCTCTTCTTGGGAATGCTCTCTGTGCAGGCAGCAACTGTATGCTCGTCATTTAGCCTTCCATATTTAAATCATCATATTGTACCTCATTTGGGAAAGAACATGATTTTTGCATTTCCTCTGAAAGCATGCCTTAGGTCAGAACCTGACAGCTCAGAAATGGATTAGTTACCTGCCTGCTTTCTATTTTTTACTTGAAATTTTGGCAAATTTTGGTAATGGCTTTTTGTGAGGAGCATGATTCTTCCCTGCAGTAACAACCAGCTTGATGGATACACGAGGATTACTAGGAAACCACATGATTTAAAAAAAATAAATGTTTACATACCATATACTGCCATCTCCAGAGTAAGTGTGTAGAGTCTGTACACTCTATGTGCTGTCTGATGCTTCACTTCTGAGAAATGAGTATGCAAAGGGCCTGAATGAGGTTCACAAACAGAAAAATACTCCATTGCAGGTAAAGTCACTGAAGTCAGCAAGAGCCTATTTCTCCTGTGGAATTAAGAAGGAATTAAGAAATGGAGGATAAGCATGAAGTAGCTGAACACATAGGAAGTTTATATCTCACCATGGTTTGTAGAAATGTTTCCAGGGATAATTCTGCAGACAGCAAAGGAGTAAGGCTCCACAGAGCTCTTACAGGTTTGCAGGTCTATGTGGTCCAACCTGGTCCAGCCAAGCTTGGGACACCCTATTACATCACAAAGTTACATTTTGGTGAGCTAAATGACATTTGAGGGTGACTTTTCATTAGGTATTTTGTTTATGCCACCAAGATACAGTAGAGTGCCAGGGAAGTATTCCTTTAGAGCCACTGTGATGTTATGTTATTGCAAATTTAAAATTTATTTGTGTGCAAGAATTCTACTAACCTCAAGGAGGACTGGAACAGTGCGTGTGGAGCAGAGGAGAAGCAATATGCTTGTGCAGGTAAACAAGGTCTTACAGAGAAGTTTGATGCTGAGGTCTTTAATCTGCCAAAAGTAAGAATCATGAGTAGAAAAATCCTCTAGGTCCTTAGTCTAGGACAAGACTGGAAGGAAAAATAATAGCTGATGAACACAGTGGAGGCTCAAAACGCAGATTGTGATGCGTGAGTTACCTGACACATTAAAGGAGAGGTCCAAATCCACCTGAATTGGTATTTCTTTCATTGAAAATCTCTTCAGTAGGTTCTGGGTGATGCCATGCTGTGATGCTGACACGTGAAAAAGTCAGATGATTGCTTTTAATACAGGGAACTGTTGGATGGGTTATATGATGTTCTGTGACGTTCCACTCTAGAATGCAATGGTTAATAATGTGCTAGGGACACACTTTTACCCTAATGGTGAGAAGATTAGATATTATCTAACTTTCCGCATGCCAAAGGATATCCAAGTTTGTCCAAGTGCTTACACAGCTATATGCAAAAATTCAAATTAGGTTATAGCTTTTTACTCCTTGAGAGACAAAAATCACAAGCAGAGGACAGAATAAATCAAAGGTCTACCATTCCCTGAGATCCATGGAGTGGCAGGAAGTTGGAGAGATAAGAAAGGAGATTTCAGCCAGTGACTCACAGCCTGTGCCTTAAGAAAGGATGGAAGAACCCCAAATCCTGGCCAAATGACCCAGCAGTTCTTACTCAGTCCTGAATCAGATATACAGCTTGATCCTTAGCATGTAAGCAAAGCTTGTAAGTCTGTGATCAGAGGCCTTCAAGTGAACACAGCTGAAGCAAGTTAGGTGGCTGTTAGGGCACTGTCCCTGATTGTATGCCTGCTCTTAACCCTGTACATTTAAGCCTTCCACTGACTGAAAGTTAGACACGTAAATGAATGCCTTTAAGGACATAGGCCTCTTGGTTCAGCTGAGGATTTGCCTACACTGTGTTTCTCCATGATCTAACTCAAGGGACTGCCAACCTCTAAAGTAAGTGAACCATGCTGGTGTAAGAAAGCAACCCTGGACCAGCATTTCTGTATTAGGGATTTGCAGCAGAGATGTGACATGGCTAGAAAAGCAGTCAGGAAAGGCGAAGTTTAAGTTCATATAATGAACTATCACCCCATAGTCCCATGATACGTTGCCTTTGGCAGTTAAACTGCTACAACCACCTCCTGCCCCAGATGCTTATTCCCAGCTCTGGCCTGAAGATTGTCACCTCCTCAGCTGTGCCAAAACAACTGCATTCAAAGCAATGCTCAAGTCAGAGCATTGAAGTTGTGGAAGTTAAAAATAAACCGTTTGTGGTAGAGGGAGAGCTATTTTTAATCTTTTCAATGGTCTTTCTTCCAGTGTGGTCCCACAAGGAATTTCATTAACAAGTGGGAGAGAGCAATGGATTGCTGTGCTCACATTGCGGTTAATCCTCCAGGCAGAAGAGTCCTCCTGGCAAAAGGAGAGGATTTCTTAAGCCAGGTTTGCACCAAGATAAACGCGCTGTAGAACTGTACCTTCCGATATGCAGAATTATGACTTCCCTCCCTGGGTCAAAGTCAGAACGAGGTCTCTCAGGGTCTCCATTTGCTATTCTGTCCTCTAGACCCTCATAGCATTCATTTTAAAAATTATTGTATGCAAGCCAACATTATTATTAATAAAAACAAATAAAGAGAGACTGAGGTTTTTTGCTGTTTTATAAACAAATACTCCTTATAATAATTCTGAATATTAGCCTCCTCCACACTTTGCTATAGTATAGCTAGACATCACCCATTCAAATCTATTCAGATACAAACTACGCAGTTAACTGTGAATAAAAAACATCAGAAGAGATGCAAACGAAACAATTATATTTAATGAAGTTTGTTACATGATCAACAAAGAAAATATTTGTACGTTCTTTAAACAACATGAAAAGTTCAAGGAAAAACATTTGAAAATAATTCGAAAGGTTGCAATGCAGCTGCAATTTGGAAATTCACAGAATAACTTAGCTACTTGCTTTAGTTTTGGTCTTGGTCATATCTGTGCTTTGATGAGCTTCACCGTGAGCAAGTGAGTTATACGTGCAGATGCTTGATTATGTCTTATGATTCAGGCACCTCAGTGGTATGCTTCTGTTTGAGCATGAAACACGTTCACTTGCATGCAAATGCTTCTACTGCACTACTGCAAAGAGGCTCAGCATCAGTGAAGTACCTAAAATACAGACAACATTCAAACTGCTGACACATCTTGAAATAAATAATTAGAATGTTGTGTGTGTGATTAACCGCATTATATGTTTGCTGTGGTACTGACTGAGTTTCAAAGCACTTTTGGCAAAATGGGGCAGTAATTTAATTTCTGGTGCATGGAAAAACGAAGTAGTATTCTGAGTTCAACACCTCCATCAGGACTCCTGATCCATGTGCTGGATCACACCAGTTCCTAGATGCTTGGGTGTACAGGCAGGGTTTAAATTTAAATTACTAGGCTCTGAGTATGTTTAGTATGTCCTTCAATTCTCTTCTAATAAACAGAGCCAAGGGCATAGTGAGCCAGTTTGTAATTGGATGATATAATTGTCTCATGAACTCTGTACAAATTACCTCTTCTCTGTATTGTTTTTGCAGTGTATTGTTTTTCTTGAATAATATGGCTCATATCCAGTTTATATTGCAGTCAATAAATTACCCTGGTTTATAGCTCCATGGCCCACAAATTAATAACTGACATCAACAAAAATATTAAGTCATTACTGTTGTTAGTACTGTCAGTACTCTTCATTTAGACCGTTACATTTACTTTTAATTATGAACACATTTCCTTGAAATCATTTTTCTGCCTTTCCCTATTTTTTTTTTTTTTTTTTTTTACCAAAAGGTAACTACTTTCTTGGTTTTTAACAAGTTTGGGATTCTAAGATTAACACTTGGGTGTAATGATGCAAAGGAAAATGCATTTTAATTAAATAAGTCAGTTTGTGTAGGCCTTTCTCTAGCAAAACTCCCACTGGAGTCTGGTCCTTCATTGATAGACTTTATTTACTCCTTGAGCTTCTCGCAGCATGTTTCTGCCTTCCAAGTAGAGGGCTGATAAGAAATTTAATCCATTAAATGGTGTATTATTGACATTCAGACTGATAGGTGTGGGAATCATCACAATAAGGGTTGGAACTAAATGATCTTTGAGGTCACTTCCAACTCAAATCTTTCTATGATTCTTTGATAATGATGAATACCATAAAAGATATGCATCGTTATTCCTTTTAGTAAAATGTAGTTCCAAGTGTGCTGGATTCTGTTTTTGTGCAAAGATCTGGGTGGGTTCAAGGCAGCTCTGGAACTCCATGGGGGTTTTGGCCATAGCTCTGTGCCTTCTTTCGGGGTATGAACTCAGGGTGGCACCTCTTCCTTTTGCTGATGAAGAGCACATCTTGGTGCCTCCTGGGCCCTGCTGCCATACTGACACATAGGGGCTGGGATGCACATACCCTCTTCCATGCGGCAAGGAGGGGACTAGGTCCTTATCCCCTTGCATCACACCCAAGCAATGGCACCCTCCTGTTACTGCATCTCTGGCCTGGTGCAATGACTTCCTGACTTCAAACTTGTATTTCTTCTGTTTGCTTAAAAACAGTCATGGCCCTGAATGAAATTGTCCCCATCAGTCCCTCACTTCCTGACCACTTACAATTCCTCTCCGATTCTACTCATTCATAATGAAATAAGAAACATATTCTGCTTTTGCTATAATAATGCTGGCTGTATTCAAAATTCCCAAACAACATGAAGAATTCAACCAAAATACATTTAGCATTCAGCCAGACTCTTCTAGGGCCAGTCCTGCTCATTTGGTCCAACCCCATTAAATTCAGGTGACTTCCTTTTCCAGTTAATATTTAATTGTTTGCTTTCCAATTCTGTCCATAGATTCACCCTAGCCGGATCTATGCTCCGCAAGTCCAACTGCTGAGCTATGGTTAACATGTTTCTGAATACAGATTATTTTCAACCTTTAGTAGCTACAGCTCACAACCATTAGTTTCTTCTCTCTGTGCTTACTGGAGGAAATAGTTGTGGAAGATGTGTCAACTTCTGGACCTCAGAGGCACATATAGTTCCAAGCAGGCACAAACAAAATATGTTCTTTCTATTTATTGCAAACAGAAATTAAGTTCATTTTTTTTGGGAAAGTCCTGCTAAAGGAAATGTCATTGAACAATTCTGTTGAAGCTATCAAAAATGAAACCAGATTTGAAAACTTAGTGCAGGTCACAGACATGTTTTGTAAATGAATACTAATTATTCTTGTAGGCAGTAAGAACTAGAATAAAAGTATAGCTTAAATTCTGGGTTTAGGCTGACTTACTCTCCCCTCCAGTTCTGTGAATGAGATATCTTGGAGTATATTCATGTTAGCCCCTACTTTTTCCAGTAAAAAAATGTTTAAAACATTAAACCCAAAGCGCAGACTGAAGTCTAAGCCAGTTCAGGGGTTGCTGTTTTCTCTGTAACCTGCTGACCAAGTTTCTGGTGGCTGGGCAGGGACGAGGTGCTGAGATTTTGGTTTCTGGTCCAGGAGTGAGAGACTTTTCCTGATACCTAAGGTGTGAGACCATTACCAAACTGAAAGAGAGGAAAATGCAAAACATTTTGTCTGCAATCTCAAGATGAACTTTGTTGCTAAGTTGTGTCTAAGTTGATCTTTTTCTTTAAAGGGTTAAATAATTCAAAAACAGTATGAAAAGCTGTATTTTGGATAAAAGGAAATGTTTTGACCGGTATGAGCATTTTGGAGGGAGTTTGGCTTATTTCAGAAGCTGAAACACTTTGATTTATGTAATGTTACCTAAAGACGTGGTCACTGTAGAGGGGGTGGTGGTTTGCAGAGAGTAGTGCTGTATAGGGCGTCACATTAGGGCATTTGGGAGATGGAGAACATCTGCATTATCTTCACTATTATTAAGTTAATTAGAGGAACTACAGGAGGTGCTGAGTTAGTGCTGATTGGCTTTGTTTGAGACCAACAGCTCCCATGCTGTAACAGCAGAAAACTCTGCATTAGCTGTCCAAATATTCATCTGGGTTTTGGGATAGGATCTGCTTAGGGCCAGTTTAGCTAAGCTGCAACCACGACTCAAAGGGCTAAGTGGCAATTCTTGAACTGATCCATTTATTGCTTCACCCGGTTTTTCCTTGGAAGTCTGTTGAACTGGATCTTCATGCTTTGGTCATCGTGAATGAGGACAAATTCCAGCTGAATGAGTAACCTCAGACCACCTTAGGAACTGGATAAATAAGAAGTGACATAGAAGCAAGCTTTTTCATAAGTGCTGGTTCACAGGTACTCGAATCAGTGTGTACCAGAAAAAACAACCTACAACAATATCACAACGAAAATGTGCTCCTGCAAAGCAAATAATGTACATAAACTTACAGTAAAACTTTATCTTTTATTAGTATTATTGTTGTTTCACAGGTGAATATTACAGCTGTGTGTGGCTAAACTTACGTTTAATTATCATCATCAAATGCTAAGTGCGTGATCCAGATACCATTCTGGTTACTGATGGGTGTTAGCAGCAAATCGCCGAAGTTCCCCTGTAATTCTGTTTCACGGTATTTTGGTCAGAGTTCATTGAAAATATCTAGGTGCCTTTTTATTTTTCTTTGAAGTAGTAGTTACTGTACAGTCTGCCACAGTACTGATTTACTGTCAGGATTTGTTATTTCAGAAAAAAAGGATACTAACTTTATCCATATTATGAATACCGAAAAGGAAAAAACACAGAAACATTGGGGTTACTCCCATCTACTTCACCACTACTGTGTTACACCTTTAAATACTAAAACTATTGTGCCCATCAAGGACGTTCAATTAAGAATTCTTATATGTAAAATGTATGTTTAAAATGTAGAAATTATTGCATCTTAAAAAAAATAAAAAAGAATCCTTATGTGTATCAGATTACACTATTTCTTGTTCGTATTCATCTACTTGGAATTAACATGAAGTCCTTAAAATTCACCTCAGGTTACTCCCTAAAATTCAGTCATCTGTGACCTTTTAAAATGAGACAATAACCGTAGTGGAACAATAGGTGATAGCCACCTACTTATAAGCATCTTTGGGGGCAATCGGCTCTTCAATCGTTCTTTTTATTGCTTGAAAACACTGATGTCCTTTAATAATGAATCATAAATTCAGCTGGAGAAGCAATAACGGCTTCACAAAAACACCTTTTCACAACGCAATCGAAATGTGCGAACTATTTGCACAGCCCTTTCGGTCCTGGGGGCTTAAGCGAAATGGATAAACACTGCCAGTGATTACACGAACGAAACGTGGTATTCACACTGCTAAAGTATATATTTATACTTTTCACTGCAAGTAGAAGGCTGTCCCCCCCAAGCCATTAACACCGAGGGGGGATAAACAGAATAAAACAACAAAAAAGGGTAAGAAAAGCATATAGAGAAGGAAGGCGTCTCCTGGCCGGAGGTGAACTAGTAGCATCTTATCCAGGGGCCGGTGGGGATGGGACCCACCCGGCCAGGACCTGCCTTCGCGGTTCCTTCCAAGCTATTAACTCTGAAGTCTCTATATATGTGATGTGGTTGCTTTGATTTGTTGGGGTTTATTTTCCAATCTAGTAGGACTTGCGTTTACAGAACTAGTCAGACTCGCTCTGAGATATTATTTTGACGTTTTAAAATTAACTTTCATTCCAAGCAGGAACAAAATCCCCAATTGTTGACATTTCTCACGAGAGCAGCACCTGAAAATATTCTTAGTTCGGATCAAGGGAAGCATTTTGCTTAACTAAGATTAAGAATTTCGTTTGTTTTATGCAGCGGTTGGTCTCCGACATGTCGATAAGGCAGGTAAATGGCAAGGAAAACTGTCTCCAAAGGAAAGGCGAGGGGTTGCCAAGGTGCCAAGAGAAACGGAGCAGCTCCGCCAAAGCTCGGCGAGGACACGCGTGAAACGGAGCTACCCCAGCCAATACCCCCAGGAGGACGGATTCATTTTGTCCTTTTGAAAACATTCCACTGGGAAGTTTTGACCACTTCTGATAGCTGATTTTACTCCCTGGGCACAGAAATAAGAAGACAACTATATGCAGGAAGGGGGTTGCGGGACAGTTTTCGATGCAGAAAACGGTATTTCCTTCCCTGTGTGCGGTACTGGAGACAACCGGCCTGGGACGTACTTGGTGATATGGGGTTACGCCAGGGGGGTGGGGTGGAGGTGTGTAGTAAGGAAAAAGAGCTAAGTCTTCGCAACCTCTTCTGTAGGGATGAGGGCGGAGGTAGGATAGCTAGTTGCGAATCGGTTTTGAGATTGCCTAACATCCGTGCTAAGAACCGTGAGGAATGAGGAGAAGCCCTGCTCTGATGCGGTGGGGAGGAGAAGCGCGTTCCTTCGCATCCAGCGCTCTCTCCCACAAAGAGCTGTAGCAGCAAGGAGCCCGAGAAACTTTCCCCCGGGTTTTCCGTGTCAGATCCAGCAGAAAGGACCCCTGAAAGCTTTCCCCGGTACCCAGACAGGAGTGGGCAGGGACATCGGGTGGTCCCCACGGTCTCCCCGAGCGGCGGCGCTCCCAACCCCGGCCCTGTCCCCTGCAGGAAGGCGGCGGGACCCTGGGGAAAGGAGTCTTCCCTTCTGGTCTCACCCTGCAATTAAACATCACATGTAATACTAGATTCGTCACCGCAAGGAATACATGAAACACTGTCCCGCCTCTTCCTAGCAAAGGTATTGAGGGATCCGTTGATAAAGCATCAAAATTAGGCCATTTTAGTTGCCGGCCGTTACAAACCCTTAAAAACGCAGAGCAGCAATAAACCCAAACCTTAGCTCCTCATTTTCAAAGCCTCTGTATGTGTTGGAAAGAGATAAAGCGCCTGTGCCCCTGTTGGCAGAAGCAAGTAAATGATAACCACGTTTCTTAGGGTGCTGAGTGGGTCCCAGCTGCCTCCCGGCCCGCCCCGAGAGCTGAGGGGTACCGCCGTGGCCCTGGACGCCCCGCCGCGGCTCAGTCTGCCTGTACTGCGAAGCTCCGGCTCCGGGAGTCAGGTTTCGCGGCAACAGGAGCCTCTCCTCTGCGCGTTTTGTTGATTTTAATCTCTTTTAATTTTTTATTTATTTATTTATTTTTTTTACGGCTGAAATCATTAACCAGGGGAGCCTCGGAGGGGGGAGGGAGGGCAAATAAAAGAAAATGGGGATCATTAGAAACCCGTGCAGGCTCTCTGCTGGGTTGAAAGACAAGGTGAAAATCACCCAAAATCACGGCAGCAGCAGGTCACCAGTGACGGGGAGGCCGCTTACTGCAAGAGAGAGAGTAACCTTCAGCCGTGCTGCCCACCGCGGGGCACGGCCTCAGGGAAAGGGGGAGCAGTGAAATTTTCCGGGAGCCGGGGCAGAGTGCCCTGTCCGGGACGGGGACAATGGGGGGGGCCGAAGCCTACCGTCTGCAACCAGCGAGAAAGGCTGGAGCTCAAACCCGGCTTCTGGGCACCCGGCAGCGCTTCGATAGGAGTTTTGAGGAAAGACAAAATATTCCCGCCTTATCCTTGAGATGTGGCGGCTCCCTCCTTCCCACGGGACACATCTCATCTCTGACAAAACGCACCTCCAGCATGTCTCCCTCCCTCCCTTGGTCTGGAGTATACAGGACCGGACTGCTCTATGGCGCGAGTTTCACTAACCGCTGCCCTAGCTCCCGAGGCTGGCCGGCCCGGCCAGGAAGGGAGGTGATGGGCGGTGGCAAAGGCCCCGTCTCTCTCGGCTGCTGCTGAAAGCCCCTTTTTCCCTGCTGACCGCCCCGCAGGCTTCGGCCGCCGTGCGTACGGTGGGGGCTTGAGCCTTTTGTGGCGGGCAGCAGCAGGCAGCTGGGAAGCGTGGAGCCGCCAGGAGGGCAGCTCCGCTGAACGCTGCCGGCATCCCGATAGGTAAGTCCGCTTCAATGTCACAGCCGCTGGGGAATGGAAACACTCCGTATCGTGGGGTGGCCTTGATAAAAGTATATTTTAAGTAGCGCAGATAAGCGAACGGGAGAAGAGAGGGGGAGAGCTGCCGGCACGTCTCCTCTAATAACCGCTACGCTTATCAGCCCGGCCTAAACTACCCAGCAGTTTCTAAAGTACATTAAGTTACATAAACATGACTCGGAAAAGAATACACTCCATCCTGCGATAGTCTCCAAAGTGACCCCTCATACCGCCTCTCACCGGAGCCAGCCAAGCCCCCACGGCCGCAGCTCCCCGGGGGCACCGGTGCCAGGCCCCGGGTGATACCCGCTGCTCCCGGTGCTGTCTGGGTCGGGAGAGAGGCGGAGATGCGGTCGGACCAGACCCTTCTCCTCCTGCCTAATGCAACCCTGGGATCATATTTGCAGAGACCAGGGAGTGAATGATGGAGCACCCACACTGCCCCTGCACATGGTTTTCTCCCAACCCTTTCCTTTGAGGCTGAAGTGTACAAGTGCCCAGGGGGGGAATCTGCCTTAACCAGATACAAACTCACTTCTTTTTCCCCTCGATCTGCCTCATTCCCCTTTTGGCCGCAGGGAACGGGAGCGATAGTTACTTCGCCGTCACCACGTCCCCAGCGGTGCCTTTCCCCACTGAGCATTCCCTGCCCGGCTTTTCGCTGCAAAACTACCGTTGCGCTCCCCGCCGCAGATGCTCCCAGGGTGCCTACCCCGGCCTCGGGGCAGAAGGTACCCGAGGGGCTCCCGGAGCCCCGGGGTGAAAGTTACATTAGAAAAGCGGGATTTGGGAAGGGAGTGACGTCATGAAGAGTTAGGGAGTGAAGACTGTATGATTTGAGCGGTTCGAGAGCAAACCTGAACCGAAAAGGAGCGGAGAGGGGTGATTTGGAGTGGTTTCCCACGGTGGTTCCAGTTCAAGCTGGGTTTTCTTATCGGGTGTATCGGAGGAAATAAAATGAAACTTGTAGCCTGGCTGTAACGTAAACAGGCTAATCAGCGGCGAAAGAAAAAAACCCGAGGCGCCTGAAGTGTAAAACACTGGTCACTTTGGAGACAGGGAAAGAGGCGCCTGCCAGGCCAGTGCGGCAGCTCTTCCTCTCCACCATCCTCATCTCCTGGGCAGGGGCACTGACACCCGTCTCCCAGGCAGTAAATCCGGTCGCTTCAAAACAATACCGAACAACCGCATTTCTGGTTCTATATCCACCCTTTCATGCGTTTGAAATATCCCAGGGTTTAACTCTAGAAGGGGCATCCGAAAGTCTCAGAGGAAACGTGGAGTTTAAAGCCGATCGGTCTGCGCTTTTCAGCCCAGAAATTTAGAGTGGCAAGCAGGTCCTCAAGCAGGGGAGAAGTGTCTTGGGCATCGACACCCGTGACTTCCCCTGTTTTTGTCGCGTTTTTCCAAGTAAAAAAAAACCCCATAGGATAATGTTTTACGTTGTAAGTTCGGGTAGGAAGGCACGCCGGGCGTTTACAGACAACGAGCGGCTGCCCTCGCTTGCAAAAGTTTATTTTCTATTTTATATTACACCTACTAAAATCCATCTAAAAATGACAAAGAAAAAAAATCGGTTCAACTTGGCAGGGTGACCAAAAGAACGATATTATTTAAAGAGAACTGACAAGAAAGAAGTAGCGCCTTTAATCATACAATTTAATGGTGAAACGGTTTCTGGGGAAAGTGGTTCTTTTCTGATCAAACCCCCGCCGCGCAACAGCACAAAAATTCAAGAGCACAATAAAACTTGGAGGTCGCAACCGGTTCCCCCCCCTCCATCAGAGCGGATGGCTGTAACCGGGGTTCTACCGTACCCCCGGCACTGCGGATTCTTCACCTCCCATTCACCTTGCCTGGAAAGACGGAAAGAAAAGCCGTGCCTACCCCAGGAGCGACAGCACCACGCACCAGCAGCTTTGGGCTCGGGTTCTGCCGGGAGGGCTCATGTCTTGCCGGCTGCCGAGAGCCGGGCTCTGTTCTAGTCCAGCCCTTTGCCGCAGATGACTCTTTCTGTACAAACTGATGATGACAGATATCCAGCTGATAACCTCTGGTGAACGAAGTTATTTTAATTTCCAGTCACTTTCCTGCTAAGTACCATATCAGTTTGTACACAGCTGAGATAAGAGGGCTGGGGAGGGGTGGGGGGAAGAGAAGAATAAGAAAGAAACAGGAAAAATGCCTATTGCCTACTTCTGGGGTGGACACATCCCACAGCTCTCTTTGGCTTCACCTGACGGTTCAGGCAACTCTAGGAGGAGCCACATTTTTTCGCCTCGGTTAGCTCTGTCTTTAACGAGTAAAACTAAGGAGAGGGGTTTTTTTTATGAGACGTTCACCTGGTTGCTTAGGCCGAGAGATAGGCATGCATCCTCCCGGGCCGCTGCCAGGGGCTGTCCTCGCGAGGCTGGGATGAACGAGGAAAAATACTTACAGAAGGGGAATAGTCACCTTAAAGATGTGTGCGTGTATGTATTATATATGAGGTTTTAAACAAAAGGAAGAAGTGAAAAAAGACGGCATCTGGGAGGGGGAGTTCCCTTCTGCTCTTCCCCGAGCAGGGGGGTGATGTGTTGGACAAGAGACCAGAACCACTCTCACATCTGGAGACCCCACGTCCCCCGTGCTGAAGCTC
>JAOEHY010031182.1:0-26147 GCA_025447955.1 Psilopsiagon aurifrons | reverse complement strand
AAAGTTGGGGCTGTTCAGCCTGGAGAAGAGAAGGCTGCACAGAGACCTCATAGCAGCCTTCCAGTATCTGAAGGGGGCCCATGGGGATGCTGTGGAGGGTCTCTTCATTAGGGACTGTAGTGATAGGACAAGGAGTAACAGGTTTAAACTTAAACAGGGGAAGTTTAGATTGGATGTGAGGAAGAAATTCTTTAGTGTAAGGGTGGTGAGGGACTGGAATGGGTTTCCCAGGGAAATTGTGAATGCTTCATCACTGGTGGTGTTCAAGGCCAGGTTGGGCATAGCCTTGGGTGATATGGTTTAGTGTGAGGTGTCCCTGTCTATGTTAGGGGGAGCTGGAACTAGATGATCTTAAGGTCCTTTCCAACCCTAACTATCCTATCCTATCCTATCCTATCCTATCCTATCCTATCCTATCCTATCCTATCCTATCCTATCCTATCTGTATATCTATATTTATCTGTATGTATCAACAGATATCAACTTCTATATACATTGATATTGATACCTATTGTGAGCTTTTAATACATAGATTTAAATAAATAATATTTATTTTTGCATATACTTTATAAATATATACACTGATATCAATATAAATGCCAATATTGAGATCTATAGATATAGATAAATATATATTTATGTTGATCTATAGATACATATAAGAAAAGCATTCAGTACTCTTTAATTAGACTTGACATGGGGAAAAGAAGGAGGAATTTCTTTACAATAAATAACATATGAATTGCATAAAAATGATGTGTGTGGCCTCCAAGCAAATATAAAAGAGATTGCTTTGTATCAGCTTTTGTGACATTGAATTCCCAATGATATATCTTGTCTTTCATGTCTGTGGGAAAAATAATAAGCATTATGTTTCTGAGATTGTGAGAAGGAAACACAAATTCAGAGACAAAAGACCAAATTTTCCTTTCTCCTTCCTGAAAAGTATAATAGAATGGAGAGTCCATTGTCAAGTGAGATTCACTCTCTATGGACATATATGAGCTCAGTCAAAATCCTTTTATGGTCTCTAGGTTATAAGAAATGTTTTGGTTTTGTAGTTGCAGGACAGAGCAACTAAGTTGCAGGACAGAACAAGTGAGTTAGCCCAATATCCCAAACTGAGTGATTTCTAATTTTACAAAAGAAATGGATATCTAAAGAGTACACAGTGGCTTGCACCCTGATATCTCACAGAAATCAAATAGATCTGCTATCACATGGCAGAAATCAATAGAACTGTGAGCACATGATGCTCACAAATCTGAACTCAAAGAATAGACCTGAGGGGCTTGCTGTTTTGACATGAGTCTGGAGGGGGCAGGGAAAAAGATCTAGGTAATTGTGTACGTATAAAAGGCCAAATCTTTAGACCATAAACCAGGCACACACCCAGTGATGTCAATGTGTTTGGCTTACAGGGGAAGCAAAGCAAGATTTTATTACATGCTAAGTGCGAATCTTTGCTTGTCCAGAATGAGGGAAAAGTGCAAACAGGTGCTGGCTCAGCACGAATGGAAACTCAAGAATAATAGCAGCTTTTCCTTAGGCTCATATGAATCCTGAAAGACTAAATTTCTGTCAGTACCATAGTAAGTAATTATCTACTACTCAATCCACCTATGTCTGGGTTTGAGTCTATCTGCTGAAGCTTTTGACTGTGAGGCTGCTTAACATAATTTCTCTATCTCTGCCTTTTGCTTGTGCATGAGCAGTTGCAAAAGCAATCCGCCCTCAGTCAAGGAAGCTGAGGCCCCGCTCTCCTCTGGCTCACATGGGAAGAAAGGAGTCATTATTGACACATGCAAGTGATTTGAGAAGAGACTGTCTACCCCAATAGAAAAAGACTTAGTTGTCTGGTGAATCAGGAAATGTCAGACTTTCTGAAAGGTTAATGGGAGCCTTTAGAAACACATTAAATCTAATCTTACAGCATGAATGCTGATGACTTTATGTCAAGATCCTAGAAGCAAGGAAGGGCAAGAAAGAATACTTCAGGTAAAAGTAAATTTTGACCAGGGAGCCAGGAGAGTGTATTATTGCAACGTACTGTTGAATTTCTCCTTCCATACAGAGCTGGCAATCTGCCTGGTAACTTATGCTACAAGGGGACATACCGTGAGACCATTTGAACTGAAAGCAAAGCTCAGATTTTTTTATGCTTACTGAAGTTTAATTAAACTAGTGACCTGGTCAACTCTGGAATTGAACAAATTAATTTATTTCAGAGTTATCTACTGTAAATGGGCTGTGTAAACCTTAAGTCACTGAAGGGACTGGCAGGGGATTGTATAATGCTGTTAACACAAACTTTCCACTTCAGTCAGAATCATCTGTGCCTTTTTGAGGTTTAGCTGAAGAATCATTAAATATAGAATTCATAAAAAAGCACACTTTACATGAAACATTTCTCCCTGTCACTTTACAATCTTACAGGCATTAACAGAAGCAGAAGCTTAGAGCATATGGGAACAAGCAATAGAAGTTTAGTTAGGTTTAGTTGCATAATTGACACAGTTCTGTGACATTAGCTTTTTAAACAGTATTTTCTGATCTATCTCAAGGTTTGAATTTTTTTTTAGGTCATTAGTCTTTTGTTTGTGACTTTCTTCCATTGCCTGGCTGCTTTGGGGAGATTGTCTTTGCTAGTCGTTAGCAGGTTTTTACAATGTGGGCACAATTGGTTAATCCTATAATAGAAACCTGCTGTGTGAAGAGTGCTATTTTTACTGTACACACTGTATCTTGTAGCACAAGGCAGTTTTAGAAGGGGATCCAGCTGCCATTAAATCTATACATCTCAAGGAGTGCCATGAATAGATGCTCCCTGCATAAGGACGTGTCCTGCTGTTCTATTATCCCAGCTCAGGCTCTTAGTAACACCGATCTTTAGCAAATCAATATCCTTACTTCTCCTTTTTGATTCTTTTTTGTTCTCTCACTTGATTCATTGTTCCTGAAAACAAACAATGCCTGAGTCTCCACTGACCTGTGGATTTAAAGTGAGATGCTGGCAGGACCACAGTGGGGCTTCCACATGGCCCCCTAACCTTCATATCTTTCCAGGCAGGCCAGTGTGCCAAGGGGAGGGATAATGTGGGGGGCAGTGGTCTATCCTGCTGCAAAGTTGTTGCCTGACAACCTTCAGGTTAACACTAGGCACTGTGACTTAGTGGGTTTACTACTGTCAAGAGTAAGCATCTAAACATTTCGATGAGTCTGCATGTTATTGCTGACCCTCACACCTCATGGCTTGTCCAGTGGGATGTCTGTGCCACAGCTTCCCTCTTCACAGCCCCTAGATGCGTCCCAATTCTCACTCTTCCCTTTTTGGTAGCTCCTGCTATAAGGGTTATGTTAGAAAGATGCTGTATGCATGAATGTGCATGAAGCATATGGGCTTGGGGGAAGAACACATGCTCATCAAGTTGCTTATTTGATGGAAAATCCATCCATATCCCACTTCACTAGGATTAAACGAATTGCAAAGGGTTTCTACATAGCATTTTCAGAACCACCCAGATCTTAGCTCCACTTAGGTGCTGGAATATTTCTCCTACTTTTCTTCTCCAAAACAATATAATTGCAATCAGATTAGACCAAACATGCAAAAATGTGCTTATGGACTAGACTTATAAAAGTATGTTTTTTTCCCACATCAGTTTTATGTATGCTAGACTCTAGGCTTAAGTCCATATGTTACTTTGAAGATTTAAGAAACAAAACCACACAACAGTGGTCTTAAGCAAGAGCTACATTTGTTAATATATCCTGAAAAGTGAACATTTTACACAGACTCGACGTTTATATCAAAGTAATCTTGCAGAAACAAACATCTAAGTGCCATTCACCTAAAAAACTTGGCACATCTGTGCATTTATCAAGTCATTAAAAAATCCTTGGGGTGTTGTCAAAGTTCTCATGAATCATCCCAACCTGCACACATCTCAACCTGAACCCTCTGGGAGAAGGCTAAGGTGACTGCTGCCGGTTTATGAAGGCAGACAGCTTGGAGTCTCTGCCAGGGAGTAAATAAATTGTGATGGCTGTGTGATATAAGAGATAAAGTGCAGTCATTTTTAAATGCTCCTGCACACAGCCCTTCCAGGAGAGATCTACAGAAAGTAATGAAGAGGTTTCTATTAATACCTATTGATCTACACTTTCATTGGGAAATATTCCAAGGTTCCCAAGTATACAGATCGAAAACCATTCAGCTCTACCTGGGCCATAGAGATGCACCCAGAGTTTTTTCAAGAGTGAGTACTCCAAGGAAGAGCAAAATACACACACACACAGAAATCACTTCATTGGGATTAAAACCTAGAAATCTAGGCAATTTAAATGAGCCCCAAACAAGTGGCAACAAGTGAAACTGGATTACTTTTTTAAGGACTTGTCACTGATGCTTTCCCTTGTGTGCTGTGTTCCTTGGTGGTGGTTGCTGCTTCCAGGCATGGTAAGGCAGCAGCAGAAGCTGGCTGGCCCCAGGGATGCCTCTGTACTTCCCAAGGCCTGTCTCATTCAATTTGCTAGATTTGGTTGCTGCAATGCAAAGATCTAATGTAGTATGTGACACAATGGTGTGTCTCAGGTGCTGGAGGAGGGCTGACCAGCACAACACAAGTGCGTGCCTCCTGCAGTAGCAGCTGGAGATGGACAAGATGCTCTCAAGTGGACCTTCATGATGGTGTATAGGTAGCTGGGCTGATCCCCTGGTAAAAAGCAGTCTTGTCACCACTGCATTATGTAGGTGTGAGTGTGGCAGCATAAGGAGGTACAGAAAGGGCAGGAAGCCTGAGCTGATGCTTGCTTCTTCAATAATAACACGAGTGTGGGGAGAGCTGAAGCTTTAAAAGAGAAGCAGAAGAGCTGTATTGAAAAGCAAAAAAAGCCTAGCCAAATGGTCTGTAAGGAAGCAAGGCTATTGTTCACTGACACATATCAAAAATATTAGAGCCGTGCTTTAGCTGTGAAGCTCACATTTCCAGCCTTTCTAGAACTCACAAGCTGTTTGGGATGGTGTGTGTGTCTTGATTTCAAGAAAAATGCACATATCTATTCCTCAATATGATGCATTTAATACAAAATTTAATACATAGTCAATAATTTAAAATTAATATGAAATTACCATCCAGCAGTAGCCTCTAAAACCTCCAGAAAGTCTGTATCTCATGTCATACTGACTCAGCGCTTCCTAGTTTTGTGGTATATATTAATATATTTTGTACAACATTCTCTGTACTAACAGAATTATTTCTACTTTTGAGTCAGGGTCATGGGATCATATTCAGAGCCTGTCTACAGAAGAGACTATAATTAAATTCAACTATGAAATTGAATCCAATGTGTTGGATGTCCACTAGTTAATGCCAGCTCCCCAAAGGTATATATATGTGTGTATGTAAGTACATTTAGGAATAAATCTCTAATGTCTCTAGATACACATGCTTGTATGCATATTTGTGTGTGTATGGCAATTACAATATATGTAGTAAACATTTTTAAGTCAGAGTTCTATATGATATCTATGATCTTAAAAGATGGATTCAATAGATAAAGTCATGAAAATCTTATAACAATGACAGTTTTATAAAGATACAGCAGATATCTGAGACCCTAGAAAATGAGATGATCATGAACATTAAAATTCTCAGTTTTACTGAGGACTCCCTATGTCTAATTTAAAACCCATTATTTTACCATAAAATTGTATTTTTGGCAAGGGGTCTTTTAAAAACTGATTCCTTAAAAACAATAAATATGCAATAAAAACTGAGGAGGTTTTCATCACTAGAATTATGTCTGCATTTTTAATATTGATGTATGTATGGGTTTTCCCAGGAAGAAATGTGCTTGCCAGCTGAGTTGCTTCAAATCTCTCCATGTGTAATCTGTGGCAATGGAATATTTTTTCAGGCAGTTAGAAGATAACTAATATAATTATTTTAAAATCTAAAAGAAGTCAGTTAGCAAGTAGACCTTGGTATGTTCCTGTACTCCCTGCTAAGCCACTGTCACTTTGCTTTTTTCTCCCTTCATTGCATAAGCTGTTTCTAACCTGTCCTATCAGTCAGTCATTTTTTACACATTAAGGCCTGTTTAGACAGAATCCTTACTCAGAGAATTATTAACTGCTGTAAATAAAACAAGGTGACAATATTTCACACTAGCATTGGCTTTTTGATGTCATCGATGTATTTTGGTTTAGGCTTCCCTAATACTTCCACACAGCTTTTCATCTTTTGGAGGGTTTTTTTTTTTTTTTTTCTGGGGTGTTGGGGAGGGCAGGAAATGCTAAAGTTGGGAGGGTGAGCCCTTTCTCCTTCCCCCTTTTTCTCTGTTATTCCTTTCAGTATCTCCTGCCTGCACAATATTTCTTGAAAGCAAACACTTTAAGTAAAGCAGCTGTCTAAGGAAGTTACTTTTACTTTGCATTGCAGGGTGGCCAATTGAAAATGAGTAACTTGACTGTGATGGAAAGAGAAAAATAATCTGGAAATATCTGGCAAACTGCAAAGCAATGCTGAACATTTTCTTCCCTGTAGGATTTATCTCAGAAACATCATGCATACTGGGTGCCCATTTACTTAAAGCACAAAAAGTTTTCATGTGGACATTTGGGGATTTCAGTTTGGTTCCTCTCCACCCACCCCTCCATTCCCTGAATTGTAGCTGTAATGTTTTGTCATGTACTCCTGAATCCACAGGAAAAAATGTGTGAGTATAAGGTAGGCATGTGCTGTGTTGAAAAGGTGTTTACTGTTCCAGGCTGGCTTGTTGTGTTTTGTACATGCGTGTTTGAGCACTGAAATATGTGGAAATTCATTTCCTGTGCTCCACGTGGCTAAAATGTCGGTTGAAAAGTAATTCAGGGACACAAATAAATAGAAGTTGTCAAATGGATTTTAACTTAAAGGAAATCTAATGTAATTTTCAGAGGATTTCATTCAGTTCATTGGTTAAGAAAATATTTTTGCAAAATTTTGTGTGCAAAGTCATTCTTACCTTAAAAAAAAAAAGGCGGGGGGGAGCTTTATTTCCTTTCATAGATGTATTTTTCATTCAGGCATTTTGCCACATAATCTCTGGAGAAAATGTACCTCCTGTTTTCCCAGAGGGGCTTCGTTGCTCCAAGGAATGCCTTGGAGAACTACAGGGTGTGTAGCCACTTCTTCAGCAAAAGGTATTGTAACTCCAATCTGCAGTGCTCTGAGCAGTCTGCAGGGAATGGAAGTCTATTTTAACTCTCTCTCACTCCATTTTGAGACACTGCATGGCTCATTAGCAAGGTTACAGGGGTATGATCTACAGTTGAGCTCTTTGTTTGTTCACACTCTGTATGATCCAGAAGCAAGAATATCAGCATCATGAACTACTGGTGAATTTATGTCAGCTTCTGATAAGGCATCAGACTGAAGTTCAGTTAGAACTTCTGGTGCACTTCCATCATTTGGACTGAAGTGCCTGAACTACTCTCCCTCATCCTCTAGCCCCAAAAAAACATTTGATCTGAAACAACCTTTTTTGCCTTCTGACCTTACTTTTAATCTTAATTGAAGTAACAAGTAGGCCTTTTCAGATCAAGGATCCTAATTGTAGCATTACTTCCCTAAGGATATCTGTAAGACTGATTTTATGGTTGCAATGAACAAGAGGTCTTCCTGTCCACATCTGTGACTTCTCTCTCTTTAACCCCTTCTTAGCAGCGTTTTTTTTAGTTTTGCTTAGGATTTTAGTTTTCTAATAATCCCACTTCATCAGTTTTCTTGACCATTTTTTCTGTACTGTATAAGGAATCCAAGAATTTTTAATAGCAGATGCTTTTTAGTGTATTTACATATATATTAGCAAACTGAGGAAATGCATGCTCTCCTCTGGTCTTGAGGTCTCTGAATTATACCTGCCTTTCAAAGCTTAAACTGTTCTGTCACCTTAAAAACAAAAATATGAACTTTCCTATATTTGTCAAATTGTGCCCATCACTACATTAAGTGGTTTTAGGTAAGTAGATAAAGAAACCGCAGAATCCATGAATTGTGGAATATGTGAATTGCATTTGAGAAAGGCTATATGAAGAATTTCTGACAGGATTTATTAGACAACAGTCTATTTTGAAGCATTCAGGTCAAGAGACTGATGACCGCTAGGGATAGGATTGGAAAGAAAGCATTTTAAGCCACAGCCTTTCTGCTTTTAAGTGCTGACATGTAGCTTGGTGCTGTAGCAGAAGGTCCTAGCTTCAAATAACAGATCTCCTTGGATTAGGACAACCAAATTCTCACCCTTCATATCAAATTACTAAAGCTCTCTCAAAGTATAGCTCACACATGATTTTTATATATAGCCAGCTGTTTATCTAGTGTAAGAAAATGACGACCACAGCTAGAAGCCAGCAATGGTCATTAGAATAGAATTATGGTAAAAATCTGTGTGAAATATTAGTTCTGGTCTGGATGAATTTCATTCATTATTTAGGAAAGGGGAAAATTTGGTCCAATGCCTGTGTCAGTGTTGCACTAGGGGTAGAGATCTTGTGCAGCATCACTGGAGCAGAATCACACTAACTATAGCAGCATTTTCTAGATTTCCTAGAGGCATAACAGAACCCTAGAGGCAAACCCTTACCTTCTCACTCTTGGGATGCAACTACAGGTTTCAGTTTTTCTTGCATGAACTGGATATGTAGTGCTGGATATGCTCCGTTTTGCTCTAGAAATAAATAAATCAACATAAGCATACTTTTGGTTGAGTGAATCACATTAGTTTAAAGAATAAAATTAAATCTGCTCAGCACTGACTTGAAATCTTCTGCTTATTTGTAATCTTTACTAATGTGCAAAGGGTAACAAGCATTTCTTTCCCAATGTTTTCCCTGTCTCAAATGGCACTGCAATTTAGACAATAACATGCATAGCACATGATTAATGAAGCTGTGCACTGAGGGCAGGACATCTGTGGGATCACAAAGAGCTGTTTTGTGTGCATGATACTGCATGTTCAAGAAACTTCACTAATTGATAATTTGTTAAATTAATTTACTTTCTCTGTGTAATGTTAATATAACCTTCAGTTTGAAAAATGTACAGATTTTTAGCAAAGGAAAAAGGCAAGTAGTCAAATTCTCAGAGGGTGACTTTGACCTGCAGCTCACCACTTTGTCCTTTACTAGGAGTATTAGTATTACTTGAGAGTTCTTAAAAAGTAACTTATGTTAAAAAAATTAAAAATAATAAAAGAAGTCACTGTTCTTTCAATTTTTTGGGATGCTTTGAGCTGAACATAATACAGAAAAATATGCAACATGCGTTTATCAGCAAAGGTAATAGTAGTTATATGAGGAGATGATACACGTAAACT
Source organism: Psilopsiagon aurifrons (assembly GCA_025447955.1). Lineage (NCBI taxonomy): Eukaryota > Metazoa > Chordata > Aves > Psittaciformes > Psittacidae > Psilopsiagon > Psilopsiagon aurifrons. The sequence continues at coordinate 16,787 of JAOEHY010031182.1, read as the reverse complement.
GGGAATGGTCCAGACAGGAGTGTTTTCTCTGACCCAACCCTTTGAGAGGCATAGGGAAAATAAAAATAAAATAAATAGAATCATTGCTAATTCAGTGATTCCTCCAGAAAATTCAAAACTGGATCTCCATCTTTGCTAGTAACGCTAAGCCACTGAACTAGGAGTACAAAAGTCATCCTAAGTTTGAGAATAACTGACTGGATTTTGACCCTTTGTGCAAACTACAAGGCAAGTGGAGAACCTGCCCTAAAATAATGGTAAAGAACTTGTTATATACAAAATAACAACTGGCAAGTGAGGCAAGGTTGATAAGCTGCAGGGGTACTACTTTTTCCACAACAGAGGTAAGAGTTCTGATTTGTAGTTTAAGAAGTAAGAGAAAGAGATTGATCTCTCTAATGAAGAAAACCAGGGAAACTATTCTAAAGTGAGCCAGAAGGGAAGGTAGTGCAACTTGGATTAGTTGCCTCTTCCAAAACTGCTGGGTCAGAGCTGTTGGCACAGCATCTAAATAGGAGCTCTAAGTTAGTGCATATACACTGGCCTAAGGCCACATGAAAAAGGAATATACATTCTTGTATTTGAATCAGAGGGTGAAATTACGGCATTCAGTAATTTTATTGACAGCCCATCTTTGATAAGTGAGACTTCAATGACATATATCTACTTGTATTCAAACAGGAGTGCATTTTAAATAAAGTCATGTAAAGAGGAAAGTAGCAGAGTGGTGGTTTAATGCACCAGCTTTCACTTTCTTTGCTTGAGGTTTGTGGATGAACTCAGAAATACAGCCGTAGACTCATAAAAGAGTTGTTTGGCTCCAAGCATGAACACTTCTGTCATTGCGGACTGACAGCTACTTGTCTCTCTTTTCTGTGTCTTTGGTCAGGAAGACTCATAACTGCACTTTAGTGTTTTAGTTACCATAGGTAATTAATGTAACGGTAAAATTTAGGAGAACAGGGATTAGTATCAGTTGCTTCTAAAGAATGATACATGCTAATTACTCACTGGGGGGAAGAACCAATGAAAAGCAATTTTCCTTGCGGTAGATGCAGTCCTCTTCTTGTATGTGCTCAAAACCATGAGTAAATTTCAAAGGTAAATATCCCAATGGTGAACTATAAATACTCCAAAGATTAACCCCTGCTCCAGTCTATCAGTGCCATAGGCACATCATTTGCTCTGTCTGTGATACCAGTTACTAGCTGTAGGCATGCTGTGGTATGGCGATAATCCTGTTTAAAACAGTGAATTGCAAATTCGCCACCATGCTGGAGGTCCTGTAAATACAGATTAATAATTCTGAAAATTTCCAATGGGTAGAATCGATTAATTGTGTATTAGCTAATAAAAAAATAAAATAAAAAGTGTAGTAGGGTCTGGTTTACAGACCTGGATGGGCTCCGTTTAGGAGGGATTTCTTTAACAAGTGACTAAGCCTGAGTTTCAATGGATGTCATCAGCACACTTGATCTTTTCGAAAATGGCAAATTAGATTCATGAAAATGTTAGGAGTCTTGGCAAAATGATAAAAAGCATTCAGGCTCATCTTGTTTTAGTAAGGCATAACTTCAGGGCTTGTAATTAGCTTCATTCCTGACCTTGATGCTTCATCTCAACAACCATTGCAGGCCCACAGATCAAGATCCTATACGCAGCCATATGGAACCATCAGAAAATACATCTGGTTTCCATAAGAATCTCAATATCTCGTAAACTCTTACACTGTGTGCAGAAACGTATGCATGATGCTATAAAATCTGGAAACTGACATAGTGGAAGAATCATGAGGCAAAAGTGATACACTGTACATTGAAAAAAAAAATGTACATTACTGAATGAAAATGTGCATTTCACATAAAAAGCAGCAGAACATACTGAAATACTCATATAGTCACCACACATTTGGTGTATTGTATTCTGCAAGCCACTGTGTACCTAATCATGAAACATCTTTGTCAAAATAGTTCCATATACAAGTAATACAGTACACTATATCTAGCTTCCTTTACAGTATAATGAAGCTTATATATGGTGGAGTTGTAACACTTAGTCAGTTGTGATTCCAAATCTATCCTCCTCTTTGCCTCTTTTTCTGAGAGATATTGCAGGTTATTCGACAGCCTTTCAGATTATTACTGATTTTCATCTTAGCCTGTTGGTAATACTTTAAAAATCAAAAAATTACTGTAAATAAGGCCAAGTTGGAAGTAATTCTTTGTTACTGTTGCACAGCTTACCGAGATATCTCCTTCACCTCTGTAAGAGTCTCATAGACTTTAAGGCACCCAAGACAAAGACAGGGCTTTTTGCTTCATTCTATGAACAGAACCAAACAGATGGAACAAAAGAAATAGTAGTACCAGAAGGTCAGCAGTTTTTGGCAATTAGACAACTAAACTAAGTTACAAAGAGAATTGGTAGTTAGATTGTGTCCAAATTAGATCCTACTAAATTGCCTCCTGATGAGTAGCTAGGGTCAATAACCATTTCTGAACATCTTGGTCAAACATCTTGTGGGCAAATCAGAAAACACCAGGGCAAAACTGTAATTGTCCATGACTCAACTAGTGTAATGAGAAATGATTGAAGTGTGTACATTTTACTGGTGTTGAAACAGTGTCCCAGATTGTTTTGGAAAGAGAGTAAACCTGTTTTTTCTAAGTGATTTAATAACAACTTCTGCATTAGCAATGTAATGATAGCAGTTGCAGGGGAAAAGTAAAAAAAATAAAGGAACTTCCTTGGAAAATAAACACTCATTGTAAAGCTATCATTCAATCTACATTGCCAAAGAAATAATTGAAACAGAATGAGTATGTTCAGATAATATACAATAGAATTCTAGGGTTCCTGCATCATTTTTATTCCTTTCTCTTATAAAAGATGACTTAATTTTGTAATGAATTTAGATATGCAGGAGTTCCCTTTTTTCTCACTTAAACAAGGACTTCTTGTAATGGTGTTCTTAATACAAAAGACCCACTTCTCTTTTCATTCAGTGAGTTAACTAAACATTTTTTGCATAATTTAGAAAGAGGATTATTGTCATTTATCCATAATGTGGTGGCTACAAGGTATTTAAACATTTTGTCTTGGTTTGATATGCTTTCATTGTTAACTAATGCAATGGAGATTTTTAGTGAACTGAAAGGAAGAGAAAAGGAAAATCTTCATTGCTTGTCAGGTAAGTTGAACAGCAAGCTTTATTGTCAGAAGAAAAAGGACTTTTTGTCGAATTTGTTCATGTACAATGGAAAAAGCAGTTTTCAGAGACAGGCGCAGGACGAGCACTGTTTCTTAGAGCTTTTTCCTGGAAATCAGCATATGTGTTTGGGCAAGTGGTGAAGGTGCAGAACACCTGGAATGGGCTGAAATTAGGATGACAGACCATGGATGGTGTAAGTTGAGTGATACAGCGCATTTTGGTGGAAGCTGGTAAAGCTCACGATGTAATGAGTGCATTTAAATATGTCGTATTCTGCAGAATACAACGTAGAGAGTTCAGGGAAATGTTATTAATATTTCAGTGCACATCTTTTTATATGAAATATACATCTTGTGCATGCAAAGTACATTTTCAGGAGCTTGCTGAATTCTGAGGCTAAGATATAAGTGTCTCAGCATTAAGCCTGAATATTTCATTACATCATAAATATCATATGTTTCAGTATATAATGGAAGACAGATAATTAAATATTTGATTTTATACCAGCCATAATGACCCTTCATATGAAGAACTGTTTTCATCATCATGACCCAATTACAAGTGCAGTGAAAAATTTCACAATAATTCCAGCAAAATGTTGCTACGTTAATACTGGATGTTGTAGCAACGTGGCAATGGCTCTGTTGCAGTCTATGCCTGGCCTTTGTTACCACCAAAAATATGTCCTGGTGCTTCCAAAGTAACAAACAGTGATTCTTTTAAAGTTCTCCAGGTTGAGGTTTATTTAGCATGTGGAGGACCCCTTCCACTTCAGATTATTGAACTGGCTGTTCTGCGCACTACTAGTTCTCCATTTCATTCACTCCCTCTCTATAAATGGAAAATACCCTGTTCTCCACTTACGTAGCAATCAGCTACGTAAGTCACTAAATATCTTAAGACCACTTGGTATTCATAGGCTAGTAATTGACCCTGCTCCAACCATGGCTAGTTTTGTATGTATGGCAATTCAGCAAATTAAGCCCTTATAATAAGTAGACTCAGACTGTAAAGTTCATATGGCTAAGCATATTTTGTTCAGGTGTAGAGGCATTTATCTACAGTGCAAATAAAGACAATGGTTTGATTAATTTACCTTATCCGTCTACAGTGTTCTATTATTTGGTTCTATCCCTTCCTCTTTCTTTGATAAAGTGTGAAGGTAGAATAGTGAAACTATTTCACACATCTTGTTCTTGGGATAGACTGTTTGGCATCTGCTGCAAGTCTCAGAATAATGACAAAAGATTTCTACCTAAATCTCTGGGCAACAACTAATGATGCTAGGATGATGCAAAACCATAAAGATATAACTGTTTTGGGACATTTCTTTAGTGACTGTATTGCAGAGACAATCTGCAAAACCAATACAAATCGTGGTAAGATGGAACCAGAAGGATATTATACACAGTCAATGGAGTAAAATAATAGCCTGTGTGTTGTTAGGTCCTCACTACTATATACAGTTTTAAGGGAGGACTGACACAGAACTCTTTCTTCAGAATCTTGGGCTGAGGGGATATTGGCTGCCTAATGTCCTGATGGTCTAAAGCAAGTGCAAGCAAGCTGTGTTTTGTATTTGTAATGTCTATGCTTGACTCTCTAGTTCCCTTTTTCTTTCTTTTCTCTTCTTTTTATTCATCCTTTCTTCCTTTCTCCTTGACATCCTCCTCTGATTGCTGTGTACCACTGCGTTGTTAAACCTGTTTCTTTTCCATACCTTACAGCTCCAAAGTGAGGAAGAATACTTCAAGATATAGCTACCTGGTTTGAAGGGCATTATAGCAGTTTCAGACCTTGAGAGAAGGATTAGAGTACAGGAGCAGATCATCTGTTCTGCAGACCAATGCATGCTTCAGCCCAAGCATTGCTGAAGCAAGTCCCATTCAAAGTCTTATCCTGCAGTGGAAAACTGCTGCATCTGAGTTTCCAATCTTGGTTGGTCAGGAAGTGCTTGCAAGTTCTTTGTGAAATCTGGTGTTACGCGAAAATGTCAAACTGTTAGATCATGCCAAAATAGTACAGCTAAAAGCAAGCAGCAGCAAGTCCACAAAATTGCAAGACATTTACGCTTCATGAAAGTCCAGAGGATGCCTGGATAGGACTAATTCTCTTTGCTCAATAGCGCAAGGTTATTACAAACCCAGGCTCATAAATTAGGCTGTATTTATTGTGCTTCAAGCTAGAAGTGGTAGTGCTTTGTGAAAAGAGCTTCTGTGGGTCAGAATTTTCTTGTGTGCTAGTTTCCACATCTGCAAGAGCCAGAGATGAGAAAGTTTGTTTAAATTTGAGAGGAGTTTTAAGCATCCTTCCTGAATTAAAGCAGTTTTCCTGAGTAGGCAGGCAAACACTGGGAAATAAATATGCCTGCTGCCTACATGTTGTGACTCTGATCTGATGAGTACTTCTGGAGTATGGTTGCACTTCCTCTATATTAATGGGAAGTTGAATTATTTTCATTATTATTTAGAGGCTTTAAGCTCAATCCTCCTTCTGAAAAGTTAGTTTGGTAGAAGTTTTGCTGGAGAAGATACTGCAGTGCATGAGTCCATCTCTTCAACAGTTACAGCCTAGGTAATACCATGCACTGTGTGCACTTCAGTGAGAACATATCTTTGCTGCCCGGCTGTCCTCCATGAAGCTTTTTACCTGGGGAAAATAAGAGATGGGCTTACGCAGGTGCAAGTTTTTTTGTTTAGTGATACTTCAGAGCATGAGTCAGGAAATACAACAGAAGACACAGGAAAATAATAACAAAAGAAACTGTGCGAAGTCTAATTCAACATTGGTCCAAAAAGGGGGAAGAAGCAAATGCAGGCCTGCCTTAAAGGGATAGAAAAAATATTTCAAGGAAATACAAGAACTTGTCTCATCTGCCACTGAAAGAAATGCAAGTCTTCGCACCAGGCCCCCCAAAATCCCACTTTTAAAGGAAACAAATACTTAGTACTGAGGGTTATGCTTTCCTTAGACAAGAAACAAAAAACAAAGTTGCGGACAAGTAAGTTTTTAAAATAAACTGTGCTCTGTTCCCAAGGGTTTGAAAGCACAGTCAAGTCCCTCGACATTTCAGGTATGGTTCCTTCAGTAGGATTAGCAGAGTGTAATTTCGCAGTAAGAAGTCTTGCTTGAATTGGACTTCCTGTTGCTTTGGTCTTTCAGTATCAGCTACATATGCTCTTTGCAAAACTCACTGTGGCTCCAGGCAGTGTGTTGCAAACAATTAAAACACTAAGTAGAAATTTGTGTGTTTGTAATTTTCCCATGGAAGCCGCTGGCAAAGGAAATGTGGCCAAATAGAAGTTCAACACAAAATCATAGAATCTTTAAAGTTGGAAAAGACCTTTAAGATCATCAAATCAGCTCTTAACCTAGCACTCCCAAGTCCACCACTAAATCATGTCACTAAGCGCCACATCTACACATCTTTTAAATACCTCCAGCGATGCTGTCTATGACACTTCCCTGGGAAGCCCGTTCCAGTGCTTGAAAACCCTTTCAGTGAAGATTTTTTTTTTCCTAATAACCAATCGAAATGTCCCTTGGTGCAACTTGAGGCTATTTCCTCTTGTCCTGTCACTTGTTACTTAGGAGAAGAGGCCAGTACTTGCCTAGCTACAATCTCCTTTCAGGTACTTGTAGAAGGTAGTAAAGTCTCTCCTCGGCCTCCTTTTCTCCAGGCTAAACAACTCCAGTTTCCTTGGCCACTTGTGCTCATAAAACTTGTGCTCCAGACTCTCCACCAGCTTTCAGGCCTTTCTTTGAACACACTCCAGCACCTCAATGTCTCTCTTGTAGTGAGGGGTCCAGAACTGAACACAGGATTTAAGGTGAAGCCTCACCACTGCTAAGAAGAGGGGGATGATCACTTCCCTACTATAGCTGGCCACACTATTTCTGATACAGGCTAGGATGCCATTGGCCCTTTTGGCCACCTGGGCACAAGCTGGCTCATGTTCAGCTCTATCAATCAACATCCCCAGGTCCTTTTCCACTGAGCAGCTTTCCAGCCCCTCTTCCTCAAACCTGCAGCACTGCATGGGGTTGCTGTGACCCACGTGCAGGACCTGTCACTTTGCCTCGCTTTGAACTTCATACCATTGGCAACAGCCCACTGATTCAGCCTGTCTGGATCTCTCAGTAGACACTTCCCACCCCAGAGCAGATCAACACTCCTGCCCAACTTAATGCTGTCTGAAAACTTCCTAAGGGTGCACTCAATCCCCTCATACAGATCACTGATATTAAACAGAACTGGCCACAATACTGAGTTCTGGGGAACTCCACTTGTGACTGGCCACCAAATGGGTTTACCTCCATTCACCACAACTCTTTTGGCCCAGCTACCCAGTCAGATTTTACACAGAGAAGAGCACACCCATCTAAACTATGAGCAGCCAGTTTCTCCAGGAGGATACTGTGGGAAATAGTGTCAAAGGCTTTACTAACATCTAGGTAGACAGCATCCATAGACTTCATCCAGTAAGCAGGTCATCTTGTTATAGAAGAAGATCAGGTCAGTCAAGCAGGATCTGCCTTTCATAAACCCATTCTGACTGGGCCTGATCACTCAATTGTTCTGTACATACTATGTACTCAAGCTGATCTGTTCCATAACCTTCCCCAGCATTGAGATCAGGCTGACAGATCTGTAGTTTCCCCAGATCCTCCTTCTTATCCTTGTAGATGGGAATTATATTTGCTAACCTCCCGTGAGCTAGAGTCTCCTCTATCATCCAGGACTGCTAATAAATGATTGAAAGTGGCTCAGTGAGCACTTCTGACAGCTCCCTCAGTCTTCTTGGATGGTTCCCACCCAGCCCCATAGACCTGTGTGTGTCTAAGTTGGTGTAGCAGGTTTTCACTTGGATTATTGGAGCTTCATTCTCCTCCCCATCCCTTTATGTCAGCTCAGGGAGCTGAGTACCCAAAGAACAACTGGTTCGACCATTAAAGATTGAAGCAAACAAGACATTAAGTAGCTCAGACTTTTCCTCACCCTTTGTCACTATGTTTCCCCCTACATTCAACAAAGGGTGGAGATTCTCCTTAGCCCTCCTTTTGTTGCTTGTGTATTTATAGAAACATTTTTTTGTTGCTTTTTATGACTGTAGTCCAATTAAGTTTTAGTTGAGCTTTGGCTCTTCTAATTTTCTTCCTGCATAACCTCTTGATATCCTTGTAGTCCTCCTGAGTTGCTGCCCCTTCTTCCAGAGGTCATAAACTCTCCCTTCTTTCCTGAGTTCCAGAAAAAGCTCTCTGTTCAGTGAGGCTGGCCTTCTTTCCTGACATCTTGTCTTTCATTATATGGGGATGACTTGCTGCTGTGCCTTTCAGATTTTCTTCTTGAAGAATGTACAGCTTTCCTGCAGTCCTTTGCCCTTCAGGACTGCCTCCCAAGGGACTCTGTCAGCCAGGTTTCTTAACAGGCCAAAGTCTGTCCTCTGGACATCATGACAGGTGGTAGAATTTAACCTTTATCTTTGAACAGATCCATGGACTCTAGCCTGGTCTGGCACTTCACTCCTCTGCAGGAAGAGAAACACAGACCCTGCTCCCTGGGACACAGGTCAACACTGTCACAAAGAAGGATGAGCAAGGGCTTCTCTCTCATCCACATTTGGGCAGCTGTCTATGGCCCAAAATGATGAGGTCAGGTTAAAAAAAAATGAGGTAGAGCTAGCAGAGGCTTAGCGCAGTTTCCCAAAGCACTATATATTAATTTGTATCTGAGTATGAAAACGCAAGGATAACTTTAGTTCCTGATTTTGAAAATGTTGGCCTTAATCTACATAGACCATCATTTATGGTCTCCTCCTGTTTTTTAACAGATGGAAACATCATTATCCAGAGCTAGTTTCTTTCCAGGTGGAATGCCTCCAATATAAAAGTGAATTTCTCACAATCATTTATGGACAGAACTAAAACCAGAACTTTTAATGAATTGGAATTTACGGTCAGAAAATTCCAGTTAGATGAGCAGAAGGCAGTAGCAAGCTTACAATGGGGTGGGTTTGGATTTTTATTTTTCATTTTTGTTATTTTTCATTATTCTGAAAGCTCAGCAAAAAAAGGAGAAACAGTGGCCCCATTCCAGCTTCTCCTCTTTTGCTTATGAAGTTATGGCAGAGCCTACATCTCCAAATTTCAGCTTCCCATTTTAATCTTTTTCAAGCTGAAATAAAGTTCAAAAACAAAGTTGCTCAAGCACAGCCTTGCAATTCATTCTGCCAGCTACAGACACCTGCAGAGTCACCAGAAGATTACTCCTAATGCAAATAATCCAGCCCATGGCATGGAGTACATCACAGAGATTTAGTTACCACCATCGGTGGGGAAACCAGAGATCTGTGGCCAGAAATATCACACAGATGGGCCTGTTTGAAAATCCGCTGCATCCTGGCCTTTCAAACCTTAAAACCAGATGAAGTGATTCCAGCGTGACCCCTGCTGTGATATAATGGATCCTGTCTGTGTGTGCAGTGTTTGTCATGATTTACCTCTTGCAATTCCTGGCTTGTGTAACAGACAGCAATTCTGAAAATGAATTACTATTGATTAGACATCCTGTGCTATTGAGTTCTAGGCAATTTTATGAATTTATTTATTTCAATAAAAGCTTTTAATGACCCCACTAATTTCAAATGGCCCTAGCAAAACATCAACTCTTCTTTCCTTTTTTCCTGTTTGTGAACTACAGATACACACTTCTAGGCCCTGTTTATGCCAGCTATGACTTGTTGACACCCTTAAATGGACAGAGCTACCTGATTAAAATTACAGTGTGGGTTTTGGGAGGAGCAGGAAAGACCCTCTCCAGGGGATTGAGTTTGCACTCAGAGTGCAGGGGGAGCTCTGGCCTTTCTGCTGCAGGTGGAAAGAGACAAGCCCCAGTCCCAGCACATCTCTGGGGCAGACCATCCCTCCGGCAGAGCATCTCTCCTTCTGCTGAGGCAGCAGCAGCAGGATGGAAATAAAGGGCTAAAGACAATACAACCAGAGGCTGGGCCCCTTAATTACCCCTCATGCCCTCCTGTCAAATAGAATGTTCTGCTGAGAAAGGAAAGGATTAGGTGCTGCTCCACTAAAGGTGGGATTGTACGGAAATGAGTGAAGGTCCTAAACAGGCAGCCTAGCGTTTGGAACAGGCTGTGTTTTAAAGTCTAAGTCTTGCCAATGTCTTATTAGGCATATCTGCTTACTGCAGAAATAAACACTGAGGTAAAATGTAATCTGGCACTGAGCTACTCTTTGACGGAAATGAATGACAGAATGCTCACTGGAGGCAGGCTCTCTGTGTTCTCTTTAAAAGCCTCAGAGATTTCTGCAAAGGTGTTTCCAGTGCATGTATATTAATGGCTTTTTAATAGGAATTTTTACTGTATAACCTAACACATGAGAATAGTGTGCACATTTCAAATATGAACAGCCTGCTTCCTCTCGTCAGAGGAAATGGATTAAGCAGTATTTTCTGTAGTACAATGGACTTGAATGAAGGAATAACATGGCTTTTGGTATATGACAGTTTCCGGAGACTGACACAAAAGTAGGCTGAAGAAAGTCCTCAAAGGCACCTATATGGAACATTTTAAGGCTTGGAAATAGCTTTTGTGTAGAACATCCTCCTTTCATTCAGCTCAAAAGAATGCGCTTACATGGCAGAAAGGACAAGGGGTGGGAGTTACGCACGGCTTCCTGTGATTATTTAAAACAATAATCAATGTGGTACTAATGCACTGAGGTATCAGTTCTGTAAACAGCCTTGACTATGCTGGCTATGGAATAATAAAATTTTAAAGAAGGGAAGAGAATGTGAGAGGCAGAGAAGGAGGAAGAGAAGGAGCTCCACAGGGGCTGCACTATTACAAGCAGAAAAGCAGGTTCCTGAAAGATGGATCTGGGCTCAGGCAGGCACTTAGAGCCTTCAAACAAGCTCTATATGGAATTAAATTCTCAACCTCACTGTAAAAACATGTAGCAATAAACTGTGCTGTTTATGAGACAGAGTATCTACGATTTTAATTAAAATTTGTCAGAAATATATACTTTCAGGAATGGATGCTGAATGTAAGTGCTCTAGGAAAAAAAAAAGCGCAAGATAGAGGGCACAATATAGTCAATCTTCAAGAAGTCTATGAAAATGTAGGCTTTTTTATTTACTTATTAGGTGAGTATTTCATACCCTAAAAGGGGATCGTTTCCACAGGTAAGTTTTGACTGTAAGGATGGATTTGAAAATGTGCTCATGCAGTGATGTTCTTAATCCCTGAATAAGCATAAACAAGGCAAATGAGAATCCAGCGGCTGATCTGGTACCTTAACAAGCGTTTTTCCTTTCTGTGGTGGTGGGTGCTGCCACCACCACAAGGTGCCAGTCCATCCCTCCTACTTCCTTCCCTTCTCTCTTCTCTCCCATCCTCCCCCACCCCCTTTTCCCTAGCATTCAGTCTGGCATTCAAATCAAAGGTTCTCTTTGAAGTTATAACCTAAAATGGGAAGTTGATAAGTATTTTCCTCCCAGTGCTCTAGTGATGATGAATTGCTGATCACGAAAAGGAAATGACTTTTTTTTTTTTTTTTTCTTTTTTTCATTTACATGCAAGCAGTAAAAGCCAAGGCTCCACACTGAAAATATGTGCAAATTCATCCACTGGCTGTGTGCGCTGCAGCAAATCCTATGGAGATAAGGAGCTCAAGCAGCAGGGGTGCGGCAACATAAGCTTCAAAGCTAGACATGCAATTTAATAGGCAACAAACTTCACAAAGGGCAAAGGGATATTTAACAGGGAGGTGAAATATTCCAGCCATTAAGAACAGTAAATTGCTGTGATGGCCAGACGTTTAACTCGCAACTCAATATAGAATGTATGCATGGGAAGAAATATAGAGATTTGTCCAGGAATTAGTTTAGCTAATAATTTTTTTTTTTTTTTTTTTTAAACTAAAGGGATGTTCTGAGGGATGGAGATTGTTGCTGTTTTTATGAATGGAATTAAGTAAAATAATACTAGGGAGGGCTTAGCAAGTGGTGCTGAATGCTCAAAGTAATCATCCTGTTCATCATAAATGATGGTGTTTAACTATAAGCAAATTAGACCATGGTAGTCTTTTAGGAGGCAATTAAAGCAGTAGATTTTCTGTGGATTGTTTTCACATGCATGGGGCCTGATTCAACCCCATCTACCTCTCTTTGGCACAAATACACCTCTCCTTCTGTGTCTTCAGCACATCTATGGCTGACTTTTACCTCTATCAGTGGTAACTGTATCAAGCCCATAGTACAGGGCAGAAATGCTCCTCAAAAGGAAAAAAACACAGCCTTTCTCTTCTAAACATATATCATTCCTTTTTAAAACAACAGTTCCAGTAAAGAACTGATTCTGGTCCAGATTCCTAATGCTTCATCGTGGGAGACTGGGAGGTATTCAGGTTTACTGAACACTTGCAGTAATAGAAGTTGATTGGCCTTTCTTCCCCAGCCACCTGGATCTTCAGTTAGACAAATTAAAAGGCTGCACCTTCATTGCAAACTGGTCTTTTTCTTTTCATTCTCTGCAGTTAATTTATATCCCATCAGGTAGCATCAGGATTCATTGCATTTAATGGGAAATGCACTCTTCTGGATCAGATACCTGTTTCCAATTTTGAGAGTATCTGATTCCAATGGCAGAAGTGACAGGAATAAAGAGGAAAGGAGAAACAAGTGCCTATCGTATAGATTTCTGCCACATTATAAAAGAGCTGCCATTTTCTGAATCACTGGAACCTTAGAATTTACTTATATTTTCTGAATTATGGTGGTGAAAGAAGCAAAAAATTAACTCTGTCTTTATTTAAGCTTATATAAAAAAATAACTGTTCCTTTCTCTGAGAACAATAACTGACTTTTGACACAGAAGTGCCCTTACCACATCATCTTCCCAGAGTCATAAACTTCTAAGGAGCCCACTACTCTGCAATGATAGCCTGCAGAATCATTTCTGACATACAGTCTAAGTCAGCATCAGGCTCACTACTGGTTAGAGTGGGAGGAAGTTAAGGCTCATTTTCACCTGCTGTATCTTTCAAGTATCAGCTTGAGGGTTTGACACGGGGAGGAACAGTGGATAATGTTGTTGTGTGGACTATTTTTCATTAAAAAAACTCCCAAAACATTTTTTTCCTTTTTTTGTTTTGTTTTGTTTTTAAATCATGTCACAGAGACAGCATGGTTTTGTACCAAGCTTTGATGAAATTTGTATTAGGAAGAACACCTGTGCAGATTTATTTGTGGCAGAAATGTCAGTGTAACATTTTCCTAAGAAGAAGAAAGAAAAATTGTGTAGTATCACATCATTAATCCTGTAGAGCTCTGCTTCAGTTCAAAAACAGTTTGGCCAGATTTATTCAATCTATTTGAATTACAGAGAAGCTAGACCTGTGCAGATTACTATTTTCAACTTGCTTACAGGCATTTGGAAGATTTCAGTTCCTATATAGCAATTAAACAATAAGGAAAATTTGGGATCAGCTTTGGTTTCCTTATATCTCATCTTTGGAAGCATTTGACAGGTCTGAAGAGATGATGGGCAAAACAACCAGGAGAGTGGGAAGGAAAGTATTAATGTTGCTGTGAAAGAGTAAACCAAGAGAGGCTTCTTCTTAGCCTGTAAAGAAACTATTGAATCCTGCCCCAGGTTGCTGTACACTCAGACAGAATATTTCATCAGACTTGGACATCCAAGCCATGTAACCAAGTTGGAAGTTAGGTAAACCACCAAGTGGACACTTCTACTTTGCCAACATGTATATTCAGGGATCTTTTCAAGTGACATTGACCTGCTACTTCCTACCCACCAACAAACAGCCCACTTATATTCGCCAAATTTAGTACTTTCATTCATTTCATCAGGAAGTAACAGACATCCTCAAGGACCTGCAACCTGAGCCCTGAGAAGTGGCCTGTGCTTCTCATCCTGGGAAAGAAAATTCTCAACAGCTCATACCACTCCTGAGGGCAGCTGCCAGTGCAGCACTCAGGCAGAGGACCCTCCTCTGTCTGACTATCTGCTAGTCCAACGGTGAGGAAACCTGCATTGTGGAACTCATTTCTGGGCAGCTGGCACCCAGTATCATAGCTCTGATTTTACTCGGCAACTAGCAAAAGACAACTTCAGGGCTGTCAGAAGTACCATAACAGAAGTGGTTAGGCCAAGACTGAGATGGATGGACATTTTTTAAATAAAGCTACAGTTCATTAGAAAGCACCCTATAACTAAATATGAGGTGTTCTATGAAAAGGGACCAAATTTGGCCCAATTTAGGTAAACAGTAGGCTTGCAAGTAGCTACACTTGGTGGGCTGCATCAAGTGTAGCTACTCAGGAGTCCACATTTCCAGCCCTACTTAAATATGTTCCCTAAGCTATGCCACCTAAAGGACAGAGGGGTTACCTGGAGCCCTCAGTTTCTATGACAGCCTGTAAGCCCTTATGATGGTTTTGGCTGGGACAGAGTTAATTTTCTTTGTAGTAGCTGGTGTGAAGTTATGCTTTGGATCTGTGTTGAAAACAATGTTGATAATACAAGGACATTTTTGTTACTGATGAACAGTGCTTACACTTTGTTAAGGCCTTTTCTGTTCCTCACCCCACCCCACCAGCGAGCAGGCAGGGAATGTACAAGAACCTGGGAGGGAACACAGCCAGACAGCAGACCCCAGCTGACCAGAGGGATTTCCCATGCCATATGGCATCATGTTCAGCATACAAATCTGGGGGGAAGAAAAAGAAGGGGGCATTTAGCGTGATGGTATTTGTCTTCAGAAGTGACTCTTATATCTCATGGAGTCCTGCTCTCCTGGAGGTGGTCAAACACCTGCTTACCGAGGGGAAGTAGTGAATGAATTCCTCATTTTGCTTTGCTTGTATGTAGGGCCTTTGGTTTACTTATTAAACTGCTCATCTCAACACGAGGTTTCTCAATTTTGACCTTACAGTTCTCTCCCCTTCTGCCAGGAGAGGAAATGCACGGACTGTTTTGTGGAACTTAGTTGCCAGCTGGGATTAAACCACAACAGCCCTAAAAGACCGTGGCAACTGCTAAAGTTCACGGCCGTGACGCCCTGTACCCCATGTAGGACATGGCAATGCCGCCACTCTTGATGAGCTGGAAGCATCTGCCCTCAGTCTTTTCAGAAGCCAGCAAAGAATGGAGCCAGGATGGCTACAAGAAAGGCAAACCCAGCCATTGTTCACGGTGGCAGATTTCTACTAGCATCAAAGTGACCATGGCCATGATGCCTGTGCTAGGCTGACGGGAAACCAAAGTTGCTGCCAGAGGGCAAGGTCAAAACCAGCAGCAGTTGCTCCCTGCCCACTGACAGTGGCAGGAGGAGATGGGGCAGCCATATCTGGCCTATCTTGTCTTCACTTCCCAGCTCTGCTCTCCTTTCCTTCCTTTCCTGTAACTGGAGCATCCCAGCTCCAACAACACAGTCCCAGGAGAGCATCATGCGATTTTGTATGTGCTGCCATCAACAAAATACCTAGGAGAGCAGAGAACATCACAACCTCACTGCCGTTGCTGGCAATTCAAGGTGCACTTTCACCTCTGTCTGCCTCTGTGAACACAAGTACCTGGTAGCACATGCATTTGCAAAAATCGTAATAAACCAACTCTCCTTCCCTGGGGAGACAATGAAGATAGATACAGCCTGTGACTCATGTTAGCTATGTTGCTGAAGGCTTTGCTTAATGGCGGTTTCAAAACTGTGGGGTTGTCATGGTACAAAAACCATGGTAAAGATGAAGAGCTAACTGTTTCATCATAAAATGCATGAAAAAAAAAAAAAAAAACAGTTATGGTCTCCACATGTCCAGTTTAGCAGCATTTGAGAGTTGACATACCTGAAAGAAGTGAGGAAGAAAGGCCTTTTTGTTAAGACACTGGAATCAGAGAATAAGGAGACCTAGATATGAAGCACTGCTGAAATGGACCTTCCTTACTCTGCCTCAAGTTTTTTACATTTCCTCAGGCAAAGTATTTAGTCTCTCTGTACTGGATTTCTCATATATAAAAGAAGGGTAGTACTTCCTTCCTCTGTCTTGTCTAATTAGTCAATCAGGCCCAATGCCATAAAAGAACTTACTTAGCTAGCTAAAGTAAAATTTAAGTGGCAATTAAAATATGGGTCATAGAATCATAGAATAGTTAAAGTTTTAAAGGACCTTAGGATTATCTAGTTCCACCCCCCCTGCCATGGGCAGGAACAACTCACACTAAACCATGCCACCCAAGGCTATGTCCAACCTGGCCTTGAACATTGCCAGCAATGGAGCATTCACAACTTCCCTGGGAAACCCATTCCAGTGCCTCACCACCCTTACACTAAAGAGTTTCTTCCTCATATCCAATCTAAACCTCTCCTGTTTAAGTTTAAACCCATTACCCCTTGTCCTATCACTACAGTCCATAATGAAGAGTCCCTCCACAGCATCTCTGTAAGCCCCCTTCGGATATTGGAAGGCTGCTATGAGGTCTCCATGCAGCCTTCTCTTCTCCAGGATGAACAGCACCAACTTTCTCAGCCTATCTTC
>JAOEHY010031180.1:0-19454 GCA_025447955.1 Psilopsiagon aurifrons | reverse complement strand
TTCCTTCCTTCCTTCCTTCCTATGCACTAGATAAATTGGTAAGACACTTGCACATTTAAAAACTCAGGATTATAAAGGAAGTGATTCCTCAGCAGCCAGTACTGTGGGTGTTTTTTAGAACACCTTGTGATTTGGAAAGTAATACTCACTGTTCTGACTGCTGTATACAACTGTAACTGTGGACACTGCAGTCTGACAAATATGTATAGAGTTTGATATTATTTTTAGAACTTGTAACTGCACAGATTAGTTTTTTATTGGTTTAGTTGTTGTCTTAATATTATTGGTTTAGATATGTATATAATATTTTCATTGTGACAGAATTGGTTAGTGCTTGTTTAGCTGTGTAGACGTTAAAAAGAGGCTTTTCACGCAAAAATCCAAGATTCCAATGATTGTAAACCGGTAGGCTACCAACCAAAGGACATGCCTCAAGTAAAATGGAGAAAATACTTAATGGACAGAAATACCAAACCCATTAACAAAAAAGTTCTGATTTGCTTTCAAGTAAAATTTCAAAAGAAGAGTTGAATCCTCCCTGCTTACATGTTTGTATGAATCAGAGGGCATACCATGGGCAAATATATTTGAGGACTTCTTAAAATTTGTATCCACAGTAATATCAGTCAATTGGACAGTGCTGAGGCATGGGTGCTAGCATATATATTGCTAAATATAGATTAGAACAAGGACTGGTATGCTTTTTGGTCAGGACTAACTAGTATTCTCCATCGCAATTTCTGGGACACATGTTGGGAACGGGTCCAGTTGAGGGACTTTTCGCCATGTGCTTTGGGTATGGCCGCTTCTCACGTGGGGCACAGAAAGTGTAACTAGGAATATGGCCAGACCATGTCACTTGACCTCAGGGCTAGAGTAGACTTTGTACTATTTAATTTACTTAGTGTAAATGTAGTCATTGTGTTTGTCTAACTAGCTGGTGAATAAATGTTTCAGCAGTCACTCCAGACTTCAACTGCAGAAAATTTTTAGTTATGTGGTAGCTCTGTGTTTGGAGAATTTGCTAACTCAAGTGCCAAACGTGCCTGAGTTCAGCTCCAGATGTTCCTGGTTTGAGCCATGGTATTCCAAGCTAGAAGACAGCCAGCACACCAAATACTCGTCCTCTGGATTTTGAAGAGCTTTCAGAAGCTTGGGATGAATTGATTTACTATGACAAGCTCCCTTCCCCTCCTCTTCTTCCTTTTCGAGTCTAGGGGAATCCAACATTAACTAAGTTTTGTGTCTGGAGTCTATAATAGCCCATCTAGACTTGGACCCTCTGTGGATCTGCGCAAAGGGAACTTTGTGACACATACTGACTAGGGCATATAATAACTTATGTACAATTTGTGAAAATATTATGATATATGAAGTGATCTGTTGTTTATACAATACTGATGTCATAAGAAAATCACCACTTTGCACATTTTATGTATTCCAGACAGCCATGATTTTCTTTTAATGCTTTTAAAGTAGACTTTCTTTGCAGAAGTCACCTAAGAGAAATACAGAAAAACAGAGTAAAATGTTGCAGTTTGCTGAACTGTTGCAAAGAGAAAACATAGTGGAGTCAGAAATTCTGCAAGGTGAGATGTTGAACCAGACACCTGCACAAATCAAAGCATACGAAGATGGGTAGTTAAACCTTTGTCTTTTAAAAGCTGTTCAAACTGATATGATTCTTTGGGTATGTTTTTGCAGGCAGGGAATGCATTGCAGTAAATGCTGAGCTGACCTTAACATTCAGAAAGCTTCAGTGAGAATATACCTACCACGGTGTAGATGCTGTGTGTGTTTGTTATTTTAAAGTAGTTGTTTTTGTAAAGTCTGTAGATAGTAGCTGTTAATGTTTACCTTTTGCTTTTTAGTGTTTTTCTTTTTGCTGTTTACTGTTTATTTTTTATCAATGCATTTCTCTTTTTACAAGTCCCTTTTAGTGTCAGTTTTTCTGACAAAATAGAGTGCCATAATTTTGCCATTAAATTTAGGGGAATCTGTACTGTGTTATTTTTACAAGTTGGCCACCAAAACTTTGTGGGAAAACACAAAGGTAAACATGACTGATTGATGCTAAGCAGCCCAAAAATTGACTTGTCAGAGTGTTGTACTCAAGATGGATCTGCAGGACTTTACCAGGTCAGATTAATTAAGTCAGTTGCATAAACATGGCAATATTGGTCTGACCAAAAACATTTAACTGGAAATAAAAAGTAGTCCCCACGTTGGCCATTCTTGCTTAATATAAGCACTGTGAATAAATTCAAGTTTTGTTTTAACACTGTACTTTAGATATAAAGTGTATAATAAAATGTTTTCACACACTGCCAAAATGTCCTGGATGAAAATATGCTTTAGTATTTCATCTGACAAAAAGTTATCTATTTTGTACAATATATTACATTTTTGAATAACAACATTACTGTAATTTATTGGGAAAAGCTGATTTATTTTATAAATGTAACATTATTTTTGTAAACTTAATTGTGAAAAATCAGAAGTGATTAGCTTTGTTAAATATTAAATTATAATGAGATGTAAATTTATATGTTTGAGCTCTGATACCAAGTTTTTGTGTTGAACATTTGGAATTGAAAAGTTTGTTGGAAATATCTTAAGTAGACTGTTTTTCCTCAAAGCTGAATAAAGAACTATGAATGATCCAAATGACACATTTTTCTTTTGGTAT
Source organism: Psilopsiagon aurifrons (assembly GCA_025447955.1). NCBI lineage: Eukaryota > Metazoa > Chordata > Aves > Psittaciformes > Psittacidae > Psilopsiagon > Psilopsiagon aurifrons. The sequence continues at coordinate 16,765 of JAOEHY010031180.1, read as the reverse complement.
TTTTTTTTTTCCAACTGTTTACATAAACAGTGACACTTTATACTGTTTATGCTATGAATATATACAAAACTGTAACATGCTTTCATCTCTACAGTATTCACAGCATCACAGAATGGTGAGGTTGGAAAGGACCTCTGGAGGTCATCTTATTCAAGCCCCCTGCTCAAGCAGGATATTGAATTCATATGAAAAAAAAAATGATGGCAACATTTTAGTTGATTCTACTGTAGCATGGCAAAGTATTACATAGCTATGGTTTTCAATTTTTAGTTCTGACTCAGAAAAGAACTGAAGCACATGCTTAATTCCATCTGTGTTTGAAATGAAGTGTATGTTTCATAGCCTTTTTTTTTCCCTGGACAGGAATACGTTAACAAATCACTCCCTTTCATTGTTCTAGTGCATTGTTGTTTAGGCTAATTTGTTTGCATCTAAGCAGTTACTTATTTTGTAGATAAAGACTTTGAAAACTTTAGAAAGACTTTTTCAGGTGCATTTTTTTTTTGGAGATAACCAGTATCTCCTCAGCATGTTGACCAGTTTTATGTCTCCTTTGAGTAGATTTGAAATAGGAGAGGGTTGGGGGGTTTTTGATTGGGTGGTGGTAATAATACAGTGACTTGGGCTGTTTGCTTTTGATCACATGCTCATATATACTCTACTCTGGAATGCAGAGCTGCAGGACAAAGCTGCCATGGGAGGAAGAAGCAGCTCCACTTCTGAATGCTGGAGATCTTTAGGTTCCTCTGAGGAACTTGTGTCTGTGGCTGGTTACTTTAGATAAAGGATTTCTTTGCCCTTTACTTGTAAATGCTGATTTGGATGAAGGAAATTTATGATTTTAAGGAACAGAAGAGATTTGGAGTTTTTGTCAGCCTACAATGGAGAAAGCATGGAATTCCCCCTGCATCTTCAATGGCATGAACTGTTGACAGACTTTTTTTAAAGGATTTCTATAAATCATCTTTATAAACAGCTCTAGGAGGTGAATCATGAGTGTATATTTTAAAGAAAGAGATGGATGTGTTAACTTTCAGTTCTAACCACCATGCAAAATTCCTCCCAAGAAAGGAATTTTGAATGTGAGTGAAGGTATTTAATGAGCTCCAGGAACCTTCTGTGAGAGAAAATTTAACATTCTCAGAATATTAGAAAATCTCTTACAGCTCTTGGTTAATATTTGTATACCTGGAAGTTTTATTTGCATCTCAATGATGTCTGTTAGTCTGTGACTGACTAAAGTCTTTAATGTCATTACAAAAGACCATTTCTAGTTGGTCAACTCTGATATTTGTGTTATTTATGCTAAAGTATAGAGTAAGAGAATGTTTAGCTCCAGATTTTACAGTAAGGCTTTAAAAAATCTTCCATATTGATTTGCAGATGTCTAAATTCTTCATATTGTCCCTTATGTAGAGCTATTAGATTTTTTTCTTTCCCTTTATTCTCCATAGGAAAAAAACCAAAAAGAAATGAAAAAAATAGTTTACCCTGAAATTTGAAGTAATTGCATTAACAATGCAATTGTGATTCCCTCGATTCCCTCTCTTCTGTTGTTTTTGTAATATAAAAAGAAAAAGAGTGTAGTTGTTGTCAAGACTGGAATCAGCCATCGCTGCTTCCTTCCGTTTCTTTATTGTCTTGTGGCATAACCATATATTATAATTATTTGAAAAGTCTATGTGTAAATGAAGCACACTCTGAAGTAAAAATCTAAATTTTATTACAGAAAAGAGTAAAGGCAAATTCCTGCTGAATTGCAAGAAATATATTTTCAAAAATGTCTTCCATAAACATTAAAATGCATGCCTAATTTCTAATCAAAGATATAAACATTACTATTAAAGGCTAAGAAACTTGAAGAGAGAAACGAAATATAAAGTCTTGCACAGTGAAAGAGAACCTCAATTTTCTGTCGCAAAATGAAAGAGGCAAATTGTTGTCTTTGAACAGAAGAGTATCTACAGCAGAGTATCTTAATTGCCTCTATACAGAATGGGCATAAATCTTGCTAGTATGGGGGAGCAAGCATCTTATTCCTAAAATTTGTTCTTATGACAATGATCTCTGTTCCTTAATTTGTGGTGGAGATATGTTTACTATTGAAATTATCTGGTAGTTCATCTGAACCAAGAGCAGATGTCGCATCAAGAATAGATTTACTGGTGGGGCTGAGTGGGTTGTTCGTTCCTCACTAGCAGTGCCTGATGTGACAGCTGCTCCAGGTCACATTGTGGTGACACAGCCTTGCACCAGCACAGGGCTCTTAATTACCCAATGATTTGGGGCCTGACACCACTTTTTCCTTTTGCAGGGGTGAATGTCAGTGATGCCTAACATGATGAGGTGTGCTCCATGAGGTAAACAGCAGCAAATGTTGACGATTTTCCTTTAGCCGGTCTGATTAAGTGTAGTTACATCTAAAGCTTAGACCCTGCTGAAGATTAGAGAAGGGCTGGAAATACACACTTAAAATTTCTTTGACTTGGATCTGAATAGCATTGGCTGGTCTCTTTGAGTCTTATTGTAGCAAGAGTTGAACAGTTTTGAACCTCTGGTGTCTGATTAGGCTCAGTGGTTCTGTGGGGTTTGGACTCCCACATAACCCCCTCTGCTAGTTTGTTATTAGGTTAACCGAAGAGAAAGCAGTTGATGTTTTAGAATCCTGAATGCCTTCAAGGAAGCATAGTGACAAAGATTGCACAAGGAGATGTGTCTCTGGGAGTGAAATTACCAGTGAAGTTATAAGACAGTCATTGGTTAGATAAAAATATTTTAATGGAGGATAGAATAAGATGTTCTACGGTCTTTGAAGGGGATTTAGCAAAAGAAGGAGGGAAAGAAGACCTGCAAAAATACAATAACACTGTCAATTTCAGCAAAAGATTCTGAGAACCACTGCAATGGAGGTGTAAGATTAAACAGCTTTGCTCGATGTAGGTTGGTTTGTGTCCAGTATGTCACCTGTACGCTGTAAACAGCAGATGAAGTTAGAGCAGTTGATTAATTTTTGATTTTTCTTGAGCAGTTCACAAAGCATAATGCCATGGGGTGAAATAGGAGCTTTTGTGTAGCCCATGACAGTGCTTACTGTCACAATCTCTTTTTTATCATCATGTGTTGTTGTATGGGGCACAGCTGACCCTGCCAGTTGCACCACTTGCACTAGATGTGCACATGTCCAGACCACTTTTCCTGAAGCAACTCTGGAAGTTCCCTCATTCTGGGAATACTGCAGGACAGCAAGCACCCAGTGAATGCTCTGATGTCTGCAGTCAGTCACCTTACAAAGTGGTAGTACCAGCTGATACATTATGCTTACTTATGCTTTATTTCATACTTCTTACAGGTTGAGAAAAGATAAAAATATGGTCAAGTTTATAGTTGGGCACAGAGGCAACATTTCAGTTTGATGCAACTTTGGAGGAAAAAAGCAGCGTTGGAGCTGGGATGTACTCGTCTATCACCTTCTCATCAGCCACTTATTTAATGTCTTTTTTTAAATAAAGCTACTGGGTTACAACTGCTAGCTCACTGAAAGTATGGCAAATTCATAGAAACACAGTTTTGAGATAATGTAAAACTTTCAGGTTTAGTCTATGCATTTTGCTGCCTAAATGAAATGGTGCAGCTTATGTTACATTTTGATCAGCAAGCAGTTTTTTCCCCCACTGTTTTTTTGACCCCCTTGCAATTGAATGAATTTTCGTGAATATGACTGCCCAACAAAGCATCCCATTTTTCAGATGCCTGCCTTTTGTAATTTAAATAATGTAGGCATATGAACACAGAGATTTTGAATTAAGAGGCAAAGGCGATCTCACCAAAAGAGTTTATTCAGTATATTTCCAACATCATCTATTCCAAGATATAATTAAGATTACCATGGCTCAAGACCAATTTACTATGGTTTTCAAAAAGTGGAGCAGATAGCAATTGTAATAGAGGACAAGAATTTTCCATATAAAATTTTTCATTGTCATATTAGATTTTTTAATGAGCATTAGACTTGATCAGAAATGTAATAAAACAGAACAATACTCTAAAATGTGCAGACAGATGTGTTATAACAAACTTTATATATTTAATTTCTGTACTGTGAAGTACACTTTTCTTTTGCAACATGAACATTAATATCCATTTTTTATCTTACCAGCAAAATCACAATTTAACTGTAGCACAATCTGTCCTCTATTTTAATGCAGACTTTTTTGCAGGTTGATTAAAATTGCATTGTGATTAAATACATAGAGGCGGATATTCCATCCCTGTGACATTGTGCCTCTTTCAGAGATTGACAGCCTGAGGTACTGTTCATTAAGCAACAAATAATTTGAAAATGAAAATAGGGATGAATCCTTCTAGAGGGCAGGAAAAGAATACATATCTCCCTGACCATAAGGAAGGTACTTATGGAGCTTTCAGCTAAGCAAACATGCTTAAGGAGAAAATTTCACTTTGAAGATAGGGATAATAGTGGTAGAAAAATCCCTTGAAAAATAAAGTGTTGTTAAACTTGAGTGTACCCTATTAGAGAGGACACATTCAAGAAGGCTTGATGAGCACAGAAGGGCAGTCAGTCAAGGAACTAGCGCAACACTATTGCCTCTTGCAGTGTCTCAGCTTCTGGAGGTGTATGAGTATGTGAATAGGAATCTTTGTCTTGTCATGGTTAGGGCAAGCTTCAAGGCATCATGGTTAACACAATCTCATCAAACACTGAAACTTACATGCCAAAAAAATCAGAAGACGTATTATTTTGTTTTGGAAATAATTCAGCTTATTGATTTTTTTATACAAATCAATCTTGCTGGTGTTTTGAGTGCTCTTTCAAATTTTAAATTCTTGGAATTGACCATGCTATGTCAGATGTCATCTTCATGTTCTTTATGGTCAGGAGGAGTGAGGGTGGTGAATGAAGAAGTTAGAAGACCACAGAAAACCCCAAACAGTAGGAACTATCAGACCCAAAGAATACACCTCTATCAGCACACTACATAGACTCGTGGGACCTACTTTAAAGCATGTGAACTGAACTATTTGCTCAAATTACTGTCGTCAATCCTAGTAATATAATTTGCTAGTGATAAAGGTTGTTTAGTGTAAGAACTATTAATTGCATTGCTCTGTCATCTCTCTCATCTGAATCTTACCTCTCCCAGAGTAAGAGTGCTTATTTATTTACAGCTTAATTTGTATTGAATCCTGTGACTAAGAGACCTTGAACTCATCAAGCAGACAACACTGCTAGCCCCTTTTCATGTGAGCTCAGTCTGAGTTTCCTGGAGCAAAAAAAGTTACATACTAGAATGAATAGAAAGAGCAAGAGGAAATAGCAGCAGAATTAGAAGGATGCAGAACATCCTGTCATTTCTGTTACTTGCTGCTGCTATACTCACTACTGGCCATTTATAACCTCTGAACACGTTAGCAACTGCACGGTGCTTCAGCATGTCACAGAGAGATACATGGTGACACAAAGGTCCATATGACTCCACTCATTTTCTCTATGCAGTCTACTTCTGGATTGCTGTGAGCAGTGTTTGGAAGGATGCAAACAGCACAGTTATTTCATCCCATTCTTTTTTTTAAAAAAAAGCACAAGTGCATGAGTCATCCTTTTCCTCTTTGAGCTTTATTTTATTCATAAATACTGATCCTGAAGTATTAGTAAAAATGTAACATTTGGACCAGATCTTAGATGATGCACTTTCTCTACCACTCATTTCACTAAAATTGTCTTTCAGCGGTGTTCATCTTCTATTACCACTCAATTTTACTACAAGGTAGTTCAAGATTTCAATCTAAGTTCATGATGTGATGGAAGGACAGTCATGAAGAACATCAGTATTTCTGTAAATGAGTATCTGCTACAATGCTTTAAAGCTGCTCTTCTCTGAATTTCTGTAATTTGGGTGCAATGTGTATTACAGGTTAATCCCCAGTACACACAAGCCAATTCACCAATTTAGATCTCATTATTTCCTGTCACTTTGTTTTAAACTACAACCAGCAGAGGAGATGAAACTGCCCATTGTCCACTGCCATTTGCTTTATATATGGAAACACTGAGAGTTATTTGTTGACCTTTGGAGTGTCAAGCTCCTTTAATATTCTTTCATTTCAGGTGATGAGAAATACAACTGAGAGCGCTTGGTCAGTCCCACGTAACTCATGACCTCCGTGGTAATGAGGCTAAGTGGCGCAGATGACCCCAAATGTAAGAAGAGAGCAGCAGAGTACATGTTCCAGCATGTCTATAGAGCTACATCACCCTGTTACTTGAAGGGAGTTAACTTCAGCTTCTTTTCCTGTGGAATAAAGACAACTCAGAATCTACTAAAGCTGCTGCTCCATTGGAATGACTCTTATTCATGAACTGGGCATTTTCCTTTTTTTTTAATATTACAAATATTACAGTACAATATCATGACTCAATACAAAACATTGCAGTATGTCATAGTTTAAATGATGATAGAAGAAAAATTTTGTGGAAGAGAATAGCTTGTTTTTTTCAAACTCTGATGCATAAATAAGGGGTTCTAGTGGGAGGTGTCCCTGCCCATCTGCCCATGGCAGGGGAGTTGGGACTAGATGATCTTAAGGTCCTTTCCAACCCTAACTATTCTATGCTTCTATGATTATCTCTGTTCATATATAAAGTAGGAGTACCTGGGTATCACTTGCTAGTGTAACCTAGTGTGTGAGAGTAAGCAGCTTCAGAGCATGAGGTAGAAGTCCTCAGGCTGCTAAGATATTTGAGATACAATCTGAAAAAATGCTTAGCACTCTGACCCAGTCCAACAGAGCACTTATGTAGTGCTTAACTTCAGAGTCATGGTGGACTTCATTGGAGCTTATGCTTAAATCTGAGTGCACTCAGGCATGCTGTGCTGTTTAGGAATAAGGCAGCATGCTGCTGCATGCCATCCTGCAGAATGGAAAATACTTCAGTGCTGCAGCCCATCACAAAACTTGTTGTTGCTTCAACCACAATATTTTAAAAGACACAACCACTATCAACAGAATGAATGCACTCTCTCCTGTTCACAGAAAACAATGTAAGAAGATAAAATGCAGATCAAGCTAAATGTCCTCTATAAATAGCAAAGACTCCCTTACCTCCTCATCATTTTGAATACAAATTAATCACAGATAAAAATTCTGATTTTTATACCTGGACATTGGTTTTGAAAGAAGGAAGTAACTCTGTCCACCTCCATATGAAGTGTTGGTGGAACTGATTGCTCAGCCACCAGCTGTGTAGAAACTTTTGTCCTGTTGCAAAGCTATGCTCACAAGTGGAGTTATGCTCACATACTTGAAGTAAGACTGGTGACTGAATGGACTATGAGAGCCTACGATATGTTCCAACACCTTTAGACGCAGTACCGCTCAAAACGGTTCTAGCAATGAGAACTTTACGCTATAGCTAATATGTGAATCTAAACTTCGGCACCAATTTTCCAAGGTATTTTTGCACCTAACTACTACTGAAAGCAATGGAAATTGGGTACCTAAATAGTAATTAAGTGCCCATGTATCTTTGAGGATCTGTGCTTTTGATCTAAAAACCTGTCAGTCCAGCTCATTACAAGCTCCACATTTACTTTAAAAAATATATGAGGTATGAATTAAAGGTAAAATTAATTAATAGTGGCATTAACTGTAGCAAAGCAAAGAGACAGATTGCACTGACAGAGAAACTAGAAAGGATAATGGATTTAATGGCATGTGTTCTAATGGAAAAAAATAGCCTACTGCATAAGACTGTCATATCTGAAAAAAATGTGGCTACCATTTACAGTTCATAGAGGGACAAAAAGGTTTATACACTAGCAGTATATAAGTCACTGAAAAGAGTAAGCTGAGATCTTTATAGTAGCAGTGATATATTTTCCCTTGGGGGAAGCCTTAGCCCAATTTTGCATCTACAGAATCTCTCCCGGCTCAAGGGACTGACTTATCTCAAACACCCAGCCCTGGGAATGGATCCATCCTGAGAGGAGATACTCAGTCTCTCTAAGCAAACACCCACTGAGGAACAAGCATGAAAGCTCTTGTCTTCATTTTCTACTGGATAACATAGGGAACTCATTGTTTAGCTTACTAACAGCCATGTTTATAATTTAAAGTATGTCCTCAAGCAGGGTAAGGACAGAGTCCCTAAATCAAGACTGGGAATTTCAGCAGTGAGCCAGAAAGTTAAGCATTCCTAGTCCAGATATCCACCATGTGAGAATTCACAGGTGTGCTAACCACAGAGCTTGCAACTAAACGGTAAAATAGGACGTTGCCTCCTTCTTCACCCATTTTCTTGACTCCATGAGGACACTTGATCCAGTTCAAAGCTATTGAGGTTAAGATGCTCCTGGCTGTGTATGCAAGTAAAAATGTAAGAGCTTTTTTATGGTACGTTGGTGTTAGGCAGAGAAGAATTTTGAGGATGGCAGCTGGGACCTCAGCTCCTCTTTGTTTCTCTCTATATTCAATGATGCAGGATGTTATTGTGGCCTCTGAGCCACCTCTGAACTCTCACTGGCATGCCAGCTATCTTACTGTAAGCATGACATTAAGCTTGAAGGTATAATGCACTGATACGGCCAAACTGCCTTCAGAGCCAGGCTAGCATTTCCATGTATGTTTGTGCTAACTAGGTATTCTTCACCTGTGCTGCAGGACAGGCATATATTGGGTCTGCAGGGCAAGATTTGGAGAGTGGGGGACCTACAGCTTCTGTGAGAAGCTGTGAGAAGCTTCCCCCATGCCTGATAGAGCCTGCTACAACATGGCCCACCACTTGCCAAGGCTGATCCAATCAGTGACAGTGGTAGTGCCACTGGGTGAACATATTTAGAAGAGGGAAAAAGACTATGCTGGAGAAGTTGCAGCTGGAGAGAGGAGTGAGAATATGGGAGGAACAGCTCTGCAGATACCAAGTTCAGTGAAGGAGGGGAGGAGGTTCTCCAGGCATTGGAGCAGAGGTTTCCCTGCAGCCTGTGGTGCAGCCCATGCTGAGTTGGGCTGTATCCCTGCAGCCCATTGAGTTCCATGGTGGAGTAGATTCCACCTGCAGTGCATGGAGGACCCCACACTGGAGCAGGGGGATGCTTGAAGGAGGTTGTGATCCTGTGGGAAGCCTGCGCTGGAGCAGACTCCTGACAGGACCTGTCACCCTCTGGAGACAGAAGCCCACACTAGAGCAGGTTTGCTGCAGGACTTGTGACCCCAGAGGGGACTCACACTGGAGCAGTCTGCTCCTGAAGGACTGAACCAATAGAAGGGACCCATGCTGGAGCAGTGACGGCTGCAATTTGTCCCAGCTTGGTGTTAACATCCCAGCTGCACTTGTTCTGCCAGTTCAAAAGGTATGAAGGGAATAAAAGGTAAAAAAATAAAAAGAAAGCCTTTGCAATTATATTAAAATAAATAGTTTCAGTTTCATGTTCCCCTGGCATTTGATTTAAGCTGCTGGATAGTGAAGAAGTGGCTAAGGAATAAATTACTGATGCATGGTCCAGACCTCTAGGTATGATGGCTAAGTACATGGTCCAGTCAGTCCAATTTGGAGAGCAAGACCTCTAACCTAAGCCCTCTTCTCACCCTGGGGCTGCTGTGTGCAGAGCCAACCCTCAGGCACATGTTTGAGCAGCCCTGAGGTTACGTTACTAACTAGACAGGTCCCTCAGCAAGCACAAGATTACTTCCAGAAGAATGTTGTAGACTGTGGTGTTCAATTTGGTTTTAAATGATTCATGTACTAATTGAGGTTCTACTACTTACCAGCTGAAATATCATTTTTCCTCCCTGTTAGGGAATGTAGTTTTGTTCTCATGTCCTGGAAATTGTCATTGTGTAATTGACAATCACTGCCAAAATATAAGCAAGTAACTGCAGAATGAATTCTGCCAACTGAATGCCCTGTGTGAGAGTGATCAGGTAAATATAGTGCTGCAGCTGATTTTTTCAAACAAAAAAACCTAAAAAATGCTTTAGGGTACCAATTCAACTGGGCAGAAACCAGAACTTAGCACAAACCAGGAAAACTACTCCCCAGTGAGATAATTGTTCAAATGCCCTGGCTCATGCTAGTAATAGAAAAAATAGCAGACAAGAGTATACGATCTTCTTCATAATTATTTATTAAATCCCAGAATACTTGAAAGATGAGATAAAAAAGGAACAAGAGAGTGATCTAAAGCATCCCTGCCAGAATCATTCCAACAAATATTCAGTTGACTGGTGCGCTTGTGTCCTGGTTTCAGTGGTAGCAGTCATTTTTCCCCTACTTAGTAGCTTGTGCAGTGCTGTGTTTTTGACTTTCAGCCTGGGAAGGGCACTGATAACACCGATGTTTTCAGTTGCTGCTCAGTAATGTTTACTCTGACCAAGGACTTTCTGAGTCTCATGCTCTGCCAGGGAGGAGAGGAAGCTGGGAGGAAGCAGACAGAACACCTGACCCAAGCTAATCAAAGAGGTATTCCATACCACAGCACGTCATGCCCAGGAGGCAGAAGCAGAGGAAGTAGAGACCCGGAAGGGTGTGGGGGGTGCATTGCTTGGTCGGGCTGGGTATATGCGGTGAGCTGTTATATTCTCTTCCCTTGTATTTCTCTTGTCATTATTATTGGTGGTAGCAGTAGTGGTTTGTTATACCTTAGTTACTGGACTGTTCTTATCTCAACCTGTGGGAGTTGCATTCTTTCGATTCTCTATGTAGCAAACTGTGTGGCTGATTTACGGCCTAAACCATGACAGGCACTTACCTAAAAGGGCTAAATCACTGCTGGGTTGGGCTGGGTATCTGTCAGTGGGTGGTGAGGGGTTGTATTCTCTTCCTTTGTTATTTCCCTTATCATTATTATTATTGGTGGCAACAGTAGTGGTTTGTGTTATACCTTGGTTACTGGACTGTTCTTATCTCAGCCCGTGGGAGTTGCATTCTTTTGATTCCTCTCACCATCCCTCCGGGAGTAGGGGAGAGGAAGGGGGAGAGTGAGAAAGTGGCTGCGTGGTTCTGAGTTGCAGCTGGGCTTACATCGTGACAGTTCTTTTGGGTGCTCAGTGTGGGGCACAAAGGGTTAAGATAATGACAGATCTGACCAGAGTGCTTTTAATCATTTTTGTGATAAACATTCGTTGCTTTGGATTAATAGTCACTTGTCACAATGCTGATTTATTGGCTCTCAAAGTTGTTGCTCTTGATCTCAGATTTTCAGCATGTTGTACCTTACTGGAAGCCGGTATTTGCTGTGTTAGTGTTTATCAGCTGCAGGGCTTGGGCTAAGGTTCTTGTTTCACTGTACTTTATGGTAATGACTTCTAATACAATAGACTCATTGACCATGAAACTGATCTGGCTTTCTTTCCCAGTGTGATCGCCACCTCTATACTTTGGGAGATATATAATAGAAGTGTATTGCAATTACACATCTTTTTTCCCCTCTTTTGGTGGTCAGCCTATGAGGGAGACATTCCCACACATCCTAGTGACAAGTACAGCAGCTACTCAAAGTCTGACTACAACAGATAAAGCAGCTACTCCAACTCCAAGCACAGCAGCTACACCAACCCCAGCAACAAGTGCAGTAGCTACTCAAACTTTGATCACAACAGACAGCGCAGCTATTCCAACTCCAAGTACTACATCTACAACAGCCCCAGTGACAAGTACAGCAGCTACTCAAACTCTGACTGCTACAGACAGTGCAGCTAATCCAAGTACAGCACCAACACCAGAATAACCAAGTGGATAAAGCTGCTAAGATAGAAGTGGCTCAGATGGACTTAGATTGGCAATACAACGGTGAATTATTTTTTTCTCGGTGGGCTCATGACACTTCAGGCCATCAGGGTAGAGATGCAACATACAGATGGGCTTGTGATAGAGGGGTGGACTTAGCAATGGACACTATTGCCCAGGTTAGTCACGAGTGTGAACATTGCACACAGCCTCTCCTGCTCTGAAAGACAGTTACAACAGATGGAGCCTGACATCGTGGACTGGTTGGACTCAGCAGCTTAACAAGGATTGGTCCATGCGCTAAGGAACGACCTCTCTCTCTCTCTCTGGATGTATATATATCTGAGATAAGAGTGATGGTATATTGAAAATGTGGGATCTGAGCATGACGTGAATGGTATGGAATAAGGGGTGGATACTGTCCTGGGTTCAGCAGTAGCAGTCATTTTTCTCTTCTTAGTAGCTGGTGCACTGCGGTGCTTTTTGACTTTCGGCCTCGGAAACAGCACTGATAGCACCGATGTTTTTAGTTGCTGCTGAGTAATGTTTACTCTGACCAAGGACTTTCTGAGTCTTATGCTCTGCCAGGGAGGAGAGGAAGCTGGGAGGAACCAGAGATAGGACACCTGACTCAAACTATCCAAAGAGGTATTCCATATCACAGAACATCATGCCCACTATATCCACTGGGGTCGGTTACCCAGAAGGGCTAGTTCACTACTCAGTCGGTGGGTGGGAAGCGGTTGTGCTCTCTTCCCTTGTAATTTCCCTTATCATTGTTATTATTGATGGTAGCAGTAGTGATTTGTTTTATACTTCAGTTACTGGTCTGTTCTTATCTCAACCCGTGGGAGTTACATTCTTTCGATTCTCCTCTCCATTCCTCTGGGAGTGGGAGAGACGAAAGCGGGAGTGAAAGAACAGCTGTGTGGTTCTGAGTTTAAACCTGACAGCTTGTATTTCCAGTAAGTGCGTAATGACTGAAAGAACGCCTTCTTTCCTTACGTTCTTTTTTTTTTTTTTTTTTTTTTGAGTAGTAGTTAATGCATCTTAAAACACCTCAGCAGGGGTTGTAGAGACAGGACAAGGGGTAACAGCTTCAGACTTAAACAGGGGAAGTTCAGGTTGGCTATAAGGAATAGGTTCTTTACTGTGTGGGTGGTGAGGCCCTGGAATGGGTTGCCCAAAGAAGTGGTAAATCCTCCATCCTTGGCAGTGCTTAAGGTCAGGCTGGACAGAGACGTCAGTGACATGGTCTAGTGTGAGGCACCCATTCCCATGGCAGTGGGATTGGAATGAGATGATCTTAAGGTACTTCCCAACCCTAACCACTCTATGATTCTATGATTCTTTATATTTGGGCACTCCATCTTTAGATGTGCCACAAAAAGTTTGACACACATCCTTTTCTTTCCACTTATCTTTTCTCAGAGCACAGATTTGTATTGGTGCCCCAAATGGTGACAAAGTGTGTACTACTAAACTAGCCTTCTATAAATCTCAGATTGCAGGGAGACTGCTGCAGTGTTACCTAGTAATTGTCCAGAAATAAATGGACACTTATTGAAGCAACTAGACAGAAAGCCTCCAGGAACTAAGTAGAAATGCATTTCTTTTATGGCTTGAGATCTTCTTTCTTCATAAAGGAAGCTCAATTTTTAGCCTTGAAGAAAGAACTGATTGGATATGTCAGAACCCTCTTCAGGGTCTGACTTGATGCTTCATGAACCCTGAGCAATTCTGGATTTGGCTTTGAGTTGGATTAGTGTTTTGGCGTTTGTACGTGTTTGAGTTTGTTTTTTTATTTCTATTAATTTAATTCTTTTATTTACTATTTAGAGAAGAGTTGGGACAGCTGATATGGCATATATGAAGCCAAATTGTCCATGAAAAATGGAAAGGGCAAGTGTTCAGTGAAAGCAGAGCATCATTATGATTCTGTCACTTGTGGCAACACAAATACATCGGGAGAGGGAGTTATCAAGAGCCAGTGTGTCTCCAGGGCTGGTACACTGACAAATCAATAACACCTCAGTTCCAGTAATTTACTCATCTCCTAAACCTTACAGGCTTGTCCATATTCTCTATGCCTAGGAAACATTTTCATTTTCAGTAAGACCTTCAAGGGACAGCGAATTAGAGCTAGACATGTGTAATAACATATTTGGTCTCATGCATTCTGCCAGCATCATTGTGAACTTCAGTGTGAGCCTGTGGGTTTCATTATGAGACTGTGCTCCAGACCTTGTCCCCTCTCCCTCTGTGGGGAAAAGTACATCTGACCCTCCAGAGTTCACAGGAGCATACATACCTTGGGGAACAGCACAGGCCACAGATTGCTCATTCCTCCTCTAAAGGATGGAGATCATTGAGCTATCAGTGCCAAAAGACTTCACAATCCTAGTCTGTATGTGTTACTCAGAGAGGTGATCAAGGCAAAATAAGGATCACAGTAACTGAAAGATATACACATTGAGGTCAATCAGCTTAATGTACTGACATGCAGATATTTGAACTATAACCAAGAAAATCTGTTGTCTTTTGTGTTAGGTCTTCTGCAAGTGACAGAGAGACAATATATGTCTTTCTTCTGAATAAACTGTATAAAATGTTATTGAGATTTATAGGTATATTTATCTTCTCAGGCACAGAGAAGGAAAAAAAAAAAAAAAAGCCAACACAGAAGTTGAAGCAGTTTGATGGTCCCTTCATTTTATTATAAGTCACATCACTTTCATAAAAAAAATTACATCTTGAAGAACACCCACCTAATTGTGTGTTTCAGAAAGGTTTAAACTTGGGATTAAGTGATCTGACAAATCAGAGCTTTATATATAGAGTTCTCCTGAGCATATTACCAAATACTAAGAAAGAAAGTTTTACATTTGGTCTTCCAAAAAACCTTTTTAGTCTGTTTAGTAATACAAAAGTTATAAGGGTGAAGGTAGTAAACAGGCTTTCTTTCTGTAAGAGACAAACAAGAAGTAGGAATAAACAAGTGAATTTCAACACAGTTAAAAGTACAAGTAAGAAAACATTGCTCATGTTTCTTGGTGATGTGAAAATGGGAGCAGAGGAGAAGAAGAAAGATGTAATATTATCTTTGGAACCTATGGTAATAAAGCAAAAACAAACAAAAAAAAAAAGTTTTCCTTGAGGGAAAAGAGAAACTGCCCATTAAAGCAGGAAATTTTTACTGTAAACATGTTTGTCACCCCTTTCACATCATGTGATGTCCATTTTTCATCTCTAGGTCTTAGCATACTCCTTAGTATCCTGTTTTGCTGGCCAGCAGCTATTGGGGTCCAACAACAGGGGGGGGCTATGGAAGTAGAGTGGCCATGGAGTGTCAGACCATGCTTGAGCCAAGCACTTGGCTGAGCCCTAATGTAAGGCACAATCTTCCTACTTCAATTTTTGTTAAATATATTTTTAAAAATTGCATGCAATTGCAATAATTAGGCAAGCCCACATAGCCTCTGCCTGCAGTTGTCCAGTATTTTGTCTCCGACTTTGCTCATTAGTTCAGTGTCACCTTTGACAATCTCTATTTTCCATAGTAACTTTCTGACCAAAGATAAAAGTTTTTAAATTTGATGCTTTTGATCTTTGGCTTATTCATGAAAAGATGTCAGATGGATATTAATGACCTAATTTTTTGGGTCTCAGTCCAAATGTTTCATAAGAACTCCATGGGCCAGAGATCTGTATAGAAGATGAATAAGAAACAGATGCCATATTGCTAACACAAAACCTTCATACACATCAGCACACAAAATAACCCACAGCTCCAATTCACTTCAGTGGGTCAAAAGCAATCTAAAAGAGAAATAAAACCAAATTCATATTACTAGAAAGAACTGAACTCTGATGTATATTGATGTTCAAACCCTTCAGAATTATATATTTTTATAGAAAAGTTCTATTTAAAAAAATTTAGACATTTACTTATTATAGATGCATATTTGTGAATTTATTTAAATAAACCATAAGAATATGGTTCATACACATGAGTTATATTTGTATATATTTTTATGTTACATTGATCAACTGTCAGATGCACATAAAGACTGGCACAATGATTTAGGATTTTTTAGCAGGTTCAACTTCTTGATTCTCTATCGATTATTCAACAACTCAATGAATATTGAACTATTCCAACTGTTTCAGCAGCTTTAGCAACTGGTCTATACATGGACCAGTATCATTTTACATCTCATTTATACCCAGACTTAGATATCCAAAATAAGATAAATGTGTCTTCTTTCTCCTAGGGAAACTCTAGCTTACTGTACCACCTGAAAACTTTAGGTTTTATTCCCTCACAATCATAAAATTTTAGCACACTATAGCCCATCATCCTAATTTGCACATTGACCCAGATTCAAATTTGTGAGGGTGATCCTAAAGGAACTCAGGGAGTAATAGACAGAAAGCTATTTCTGGCCTAGTCATTTTGCAGTAAGAGGTCTTCCATTTCTGTGACACTGTTCATTGTAAACATAGGTATAAAACAATACTCTTGATATTCAGGAGGGTATATTAAAATGCAAAAATTCCTTTATTGATTATTAGATCTTGTGCACTATTAATACAATATCTTCATAAATACAGTATCTATAAAGATGTAAGTGACCATATTACACTTGTGCGCCTGAATAAAAAGTAGACGTAAAGACTACTGAAATAGTAGCCACAAACCTCACGGAGAATTCCTTTATTGTACTGTTGAATTTCAAGGCCAGTTTCCACAGGTTGGACTTTGGGGATGTCATGGGTTCAGCAGTAGGAGAATGGGGAGAATGGTCCTACCTGGAGCCTCTGGCAGAAAGCTCCAGGGGAGACACAAGGTCAACGCCTTGGATTTTGGAGTCGGGGATGTTGCGTTGTCATGGTTTCAGCAGTAGCAGTCATTTTTCCCCTTCTTGGTAGCTGGTGCAGCGCCGTGTTTTTGACTTGTGGCCTGAGAACAGTGCTGATAACACCAATGTTTTTAGTTATGGCTTAGTGATGTTTGGTCTG
>JAOEHY010031178.1:13677-71801 GCA_025447955.1 Psilopsiagon aurifrons | reverse complement strand
CGGCCCCGCAGCTCCGCGCCCATCGCGTTGCGGCCGAGCCCCGCTAACAAAGACCCGACCCGCACCCCCTCCATCCCGCTCCATCCTCAGCCCCGGCCCCGCCGCGGGATGTAGCCGGGCCGGGCGAGGGCAGCGAGGCTCCGCGGCCCCCCCGATGCCCCCGCAGTGAGGCCGGGCGCGGCGCTGCGCGCTCCGCCGGGGCTGCGGGCCACCATGGGGAAATCCAACAGCAAGTTAAAGCCTGAAGTTGTGGAGGAGCTGACCAGGAAAACGTATTGTGAGTGACCGCGGCGAGCGGGGGATGGCGATGGGGGGGCCTTGGGCTGCATTGGGCTCCGCGGTGCCGCCCCCCGCGGCCGCAGCGCAAGGCTGTGATTTCTTCGGGCAGCGGCGCGGCCGGCGACGTTCAGCGGGGAGGGCGCAGGCTCGGCCGGGCTTTGTTGCACGGATCCCGGGGTTAGCCCGGGAGGATAATAAAGCACAGCCCCACACGGCAGCAGGGACGAGGAGAGGGGCAGGGAGGCAGGGGAACACTGTTTTCTTATTCAAACAACCCTTCGTGGCCTGCTTCTCAGTCCCCAGTAACCGCGGGGCAAGGGCCGCATCCTGCCTGCCCGGAGCAAGGCGCCTTCCCTTATTAACCCCCTGCTCCGAGGGTCCCGCTGCCAGCCGGGGATACAGGGACCGTGCTGGTTGTCCTCCGGTGCTGCTTCCCCGAGCCACGGGGCTTCTCCATAAGCAGGGAGCCAAAGCGCCTGGGTGGGTGTCTTGCGAAGTTTGGGTGCGTTAGTTGGAGGGTTTCCTTTGTTGTTATGCTCTGAAGTGGAGCAAAGCGCCCGGCAGCGGGGAGTTGGGTGTTTTTCTATGAGTATCTCAGTACCAGTTTAATAACCTGATTTTGTAAGTGAGTGGCTTTCCTGTCTGAACCTCCGCTGTAATCTCATTAACGTGGCTCCTGTCTGAGCCATCCAGGTTTAGCACAATCAGATGGGTTTATTTTCCTGAAGGATGCACAAAGGAAACAAAGGGTTTGGTGGCTCAAGTTTGCCTCCCCGCTTGCAGGTCGGAGCTATTCCCCTCCCGTGTAGCAGCCCTGCGAGCTCTCCCCGCTGTCATTGCTGCAGTCCCACGGCAGCGCTTACCCAAAAAGGCAATAGATCAGGATGCAGCAAGTTCTCCCATATGGAGGAGAGGCAACACTGGTGCATTGCACAACCCTACACGCGGGGCTGCTCTCTTGTCAGGAGCAGGCAGGAGGAGGGCAGGTTGTCTGCATAGCCAAACCGTGAGCGAGAGAGGTTGAGGTACCCCATTGGTCTCAGAGGGAAGGAGCCATTGAGAACGTGGCAGTGATGCTGGGCTGGAGCTGAGTGCCGGGTTGGTTTTGGTGTCCTCACTGCAGCGGTGACCCGCGGCGGGTGCCGCCGCGCTGGGTCAGGGGCGGTTGTTGCTGTGCTGCAATCACCCGTATGGTTTGCAGCCACCACAATGATCCAGTCTCCAATGGAGAAGGATTTGGGAAAAGCCGGCCCCGGCGCAGCCTCATCACCTGAGTGCTGGGCTCTCACAGCCCGGGGTGGCTCCTCTCTGTGCAGGGAAGTTGCCAACCCCAGCGGGGCTGGTGACGGAGCCCCGTGTCCTACCAGCAGCTGATGCCAAACACACACAGCACTGGTGAAACCATGGGCTGCGGGCACAGGGGTGTCTGTTTTGCCGGATAAGGCCAGCAGAGTGTCATTGCCTTCAGAATCACTTTATTCCCAACTTTGAACTCCTCTCTTTTGGGTGCCTTCTCCTTTCCATCACACCCCACCCAGAAACCACCCCGGTCCCCTGATTGCTCCATCAATGACTCCCTGGCCTGTATGGGGTTTTGCCTGCCTGCTCCGGGCCTCTCACTGCCCCTTTTTCAAGACCCATTTACCTGTGCAGGTGAGGCAGGAGCCCCGGCAGCCGTGCCATGGGGCAGCACATGGCCAGAGCCTGGTGCAGCATCCCAACGTGCCTCGGCGGCACACAGCTGGCGATGCAGTGCCTGTCAGGGAGAGCCCTGGCTAATTCCAGGCTCAGTTTGTTGAGCTCTGCTCGTTCCACCTCTCGTCTCTGGGACTGATCACTTCTGCTGAGTGTTTCTGCCCCTTTTCTCCAGCTCTCAAGGCGACCGCGCGTTCCCCTGTCTGGTGAAGCACTTCACAGGGCCCTCCCAGGCACGTCTGAGAGCCTCTGATTTATCTCCAGACCCTGGGAGGTTGGGAAGGTCTTCATTTCCTTCTCCGTTCTGGGGAATCCAGGCAGGGGAGGTGCAGGTAGGAGTGCAGGGTTGCACTGAGTGCAATGGGAGGGACTGATCCAGATGCCTGTGTCATGGCTAATGGTGGTCGTACGCACAAATCCATGGCAAACTCCAGAATTCCTGGGATGTTTCTGCTTGGGAAAGGTTTTACTCCACAGCACTGGCACCTTTCTGGCAGTGACCGTCCTTCTGAGGGCATCCCTGGCATGGGCTGCCCATCCCGTGTGCTGGCTGCAGGCACTGGCTCTGCCTCGTGCGTGGTGCTGTTCGTGGTGCTGTTACAACACATCTGGGCAGATACCCCCAGGAGCCCATACCTGGGTCCCACATTTGTCCTGGGGAGGTTCCCGTGGCACTGTGAGCTGTGGCTGTGGAATGTGCGGGGTTTCTCCCACGATGGGATTTCCTTCCATTGCCTCATTTTCTGTTTGTGCCATTTCCAGACAAAATGAAGCAAAAACCAAAAATCCCCTTCTTGGTTTTGTAGGACCAGAGAGATGGGGCTTTGTGGCAGATTCATCTCATCCCTGGCACACAGAGGACCCACAGCCTGTGCTGTGTCCCCTCAGTGCGCTTCCAGTGCCTGGTAGCTTCTTGTGTCCCCCAGCCACTGTCCCCTCTGGTCTCTCCATCTCCTCTTTGTGGCATTTCTCTGGCTTGCCTTGGTCGCAGCGATCTTGGAGCAAGCAGAGGATGGGGTCGTGGCACTGTGGGTGCATGGCACGGTGTCGTGCTGAGGATGCTGCAGGGCCTCCATGAGATGTGAGACTTGCTTTACTGCAGGTATTCAGAGCAGGATGTCCTGGGCCCTGCTGGGGACTGCACGCAGAAGGACAAGAGTCTCTAAACCTCATCTCTTGGCTCCCCTTCCCACTCCGCTCCTGACTTACCGCACTGGGGACCAGATTTTAATGGCCCTTGGACACCTGAGGGCACAGGAGGACATCTGAGGGCTTCTTCATAGCGCTGGCTGCCCAAATCCTGTTGACTTGAGCCCATCACTGTGAGCCTTTCAGTATCTCCAGGCACCTGATACCCAGGAATAGTGGTCAGTGCCAAGTTCACCTGTGTAGCTGCGGGTAAGGATTTAACCTTCCTCAGGGGCCAGGCCGGTGCCATACAGGAGCGTGCGGGAGCAGCCAATGCTGAGTGATAACAATAATGAATAATAAATCGTGTAATTCTTTGTACTTCCATGGAGCCTTTCATCCCAAAGCTCTAAAAGTGCTTTATGATCATTAATTTATTAACCTTCCTGATGCCACTTTGAGGTACCTCCAAGATGCAGTTTTGGCCTCTGCATTTTGTCCCAGGAGGTGGTAACACCCGAGGCTTGAAGGAGCCACCGTCCTCCCTTTATCGTGGCCCCTCTTTGGCAGGGATTTAAGTCTGGGCTTAACTTGGGCCAGGTGCTTGCTGCTCAGGGCTGAGGTGGGATTTGGGACTGTGCTTAAGAGCCTTGTGGGGCCGAAGGCAAAGGGTTCTGCTAAGCTGGAGCTTTAGGAAGGTGCTGGGTATTGCTGCTCCCTGCAGCCTGCTTGGAGCTGTGTGAAGGGCATGTGTGCCGCTGTGGGTGCAGAACATGCTTTGTGGGTGGAAGTGGTTCAGTGTGGACCATGGGAGGAAAATGTGGTGCTGAGCATCCCTAATCGCAGCAGCGGTCCCAGCCACAGCATCTGCAACCCTTAAAATCCAGAAACGGCCTTAAAAATAAGCGGTTGTTTCAGAAGAACACATTTTAGTTCCTATTTTAAGTCATTTGGGACGGTTTGGATTTCAGGGTTCATTTCCATGATGATTTCCCATGTCCAGAACTCCTAACACTGGATGTTTGTAATGCTGGCTGGAATAGCCCTGCAATCCAGCACCCTTGGAGCCATGTAGTGCAGCAACATCACTGCTGGGACTGGGCACAGGGTCAGGATGATGGTCCTGAGGCTCTGGGGAAGGTGTCGGAGCCATATTGAAAGTACCAACGTGATACCCACAGCACCGGGAGGCCCCGAGCTGCGGAGTGGGAGCAGGGAGAAGAAGATGCTCTTTTCCCAGGAACCGCATCCCACCCACTGTGATCTATTTTGTGGATTCTAAACTCACTCTGGCAGCATCGTTTTCTGCTCTTTTACAATAAGCTGCAGAATTGGCTCTGTCGCTCGACAGTAATGCTCTGAATTAATGGGCATTAGTTTAAGAGCAAACTACAAACATATTGATCTGTAGTTACAGGGGTGCGTCGCGGTGGGGAGGATTCAGCGGGAAAGAGAATTCTCCAATTGCAGCAGTTTTCAGCCAGGAGAATGGGTCGGTTCTTCATTGGAAGCACTGGGATGGGGCTTTGCTCCATCGTTCCATTCCGCTGGTGGGCAGGAGCAGAGGAGGGACCTCAGTGGCTTCCAGCTGCTGGTTTCCTTTTAGCCTCCAAAGTGTTTGGCCTCGGGTGCTGAGTTTCTCTGCCAGGTTGGTTGGTGTTGAAATCCCTCCTGTTGCTCATCCAGCAGCAGCAGGGCAGGACAGCCTGGTGGTTACGCACCCGTTATCCCTCAGCGGCAAACGCTGGGTGAAATACCTGAAGCACAGAGCCCCAAAACAGCCCCGAAGCTCCTCTCACCCTACAAGCACCCATTTGGGGGCTGAGAACTGGGGGCAGGATTCCAGGCTGGGGTGGGAGCCCTGTGGGACTTGCTCCTGGGAGAGGGGCACCAGGATGCTGAGGCGGATGCCTGCCTGGGTGCAAAGCTGGGGCTGGGCTGCTGCTCCCTGCTTCAAGTGCTCTCAGTGGGTAATAGGATTTGGAGGAGCACAAGAGAGGAGTTTTGGGGGGAGGACGAGAGCATCTGCACAAGCACCCTGGGGATGCACTGGGGAGAGGGGATGAGAGCGGATCTGCTGTCCTGTGCCAGCCAGGGAGCCTGAGGGAGGGTGATGGATGCGCTGGAGGGATGCCCATGGGCTGGCTTCTGTTTTGGGCCTGGTTTTACTGCAGCCATGTGGAACCCAGAGCTGCAATGATGGGAGGAGGTTCACTGCAAGATTGATGTGGACCTGATGTGCTGTCCCCAGAGGGCTGTGGGGGTCTGGAGGCGTTCCCCAAGGAGACCCCAACCTGCTCCCTGTGAATCTCATCACTGGGCATCCCTTCCGCATGTGGACCTGGGGCTCTGCAGATAGATGCAAGAGAAGCAAGTTTTGGAGTGTCCTTGAAGCCACCGGGAAGTGGGAAGGGGAATATGTGCCCAAGGGTCCCTCGGGCTCCCTCTGCAGCAGAGCGGGGCAGCAGTCCCCACAGCCACACAGCTGCTGCTGCTCAGGCATCAGAAGAATCACTTTTCATTTATCCCCGGACATGTTAATGGATCTGCTTAACCACTCTCCTGACCTTTGCTGCTGCCGCTATAATTAAGGCTGTGAAACAAGAAACTCTGAAGGCATCAAAGGAAGCGGCTGCTTCAGGGAGGAGCCCGCGGATGCACTCACTCTGTTATCGGGGTGACATTTGCGGGGTCACTTTGTTCCTCCCTCCCCATCTCATCCTCCCGGGTCTTCCAGGGAGCTGGATGGGAAAAGGAGCCAGGATCCATGGCCTGCATCCCTGCTGGAGGGCCAGGGGGACTGGGGGTTTCAGCATGGTGGACATCGCTCCCATCAGCACCATTGCTCTGTATTCCCAAGCCCTGTGGTGCTGGCACAGGACTCCATCCCTACACTTTCTGCACATTGTCCTCCCTTCAAGGCATGTTTTTGCTTCCTACATGGAAAGAGCTGCTGGTGCTTCATCCATCCCTGTTTCTCCAGCACCTCCTGGTCAGTGGCTGAACCTGCGGATTTGCCCTGGGTCTGTTACCTGCCATGGAGCTGCGGGTGTTCTGTGCCTCCAACACCATCCATCAGTGCAGTGTGGTCCCTGCTGAGATGGGGAGGTGGCAGAGGCTCTGTTTCCAGTGAGGCTTCATCCTGCAGCATCCTCTGGACCTTTCCTTGGCTCCGGAGGCCCATGGCTGAGTCAGAGAGACTTCCCTTCCCTAGCCTGGGGCAGGAATCACTCCATGGGTTGGGACAGCACCTTGGAGCGTGGGGCCATGCTGAAAGCCCCTGTTCAGGGGAGGATGGAGCAGGGGGACACAGTCAGTGGGGGCTGCTCCATCCCTGCTCCCAGCAGCACTGGGGATGCTCTGCCTTGCCATGGGGTATTGTTGTGTGGGCTCATTGGGAAGCCGGGATTAAATCCAGCCTAGAATAGACCTGAGCCACAGGCTGCTGCTGTGGGTGTGTTTCAGCTCTATTCATCAACTTCCAAATGAAGGCACCGTCCTTTGTCCTTCCTCTCCTGCAAGGAGCGACTGCTGCTTTTTCCCCGAACCCAATTTCCAAAGCCTAATGTCGGGCCCTTAAATGTTTAATAAAGTCTAAAAAGGATTTTAACTGCATCTTGGCTTTCCTGTTGGTGCCAGCCCCGGGGGAGATGAGAACAGAGCTGCTCATGGACCTGTTTATCCAGTCTGGGAGCAAGACAGACCACTAATGGCAACCGCCGGCGAGAAGAGTGCCAAACGCACATGCAGTTCTCCGCACATACTGCTCCGTATCTCAGCAGTAACAAATGACACCAATAACACTGAGGGTTTGTGCTCTGAATGTCTCGGAGGCTCCCGGACCCGCCGTGCTGCTGGTGGTGTCTGTGTCTGATGGGGAGAGAAGCCGAATTGTGCATGGGGAGATGGGCAAGCTGGGATGGGGGGGTTCTGCTCCAACAGGTAGGCAGCTCCGGCTGTGTTGTGCCTGCATGGTGAGGCTGCTCCCACATCCCTTTGTGATGGGATGCTGCAGGGATGGTGCCTGCATGGGGATGATCCCAGCATGGGAACACTACTGGTGTATTGCGTGGAAGCTGGGAGCAGGGATGGGGTATGCAGGGCTGAGATGGGGGCACGGGGATTCGGGCAAGCTGCTGCTGGTCATCTCTGGGAGGAGAAGGAGATGTCATTGGGCGGGCTTGTGCCACGGTTGTGTCCTTTGGGGTGACCCTGGTGCTGCAGGAGGGTTTTGGTGTTTTGATGCTGCTTCTCAGGCAGCAGGAGGTGTAATATTTAACCAGGACGCTGCTTGTGTACTGACACCTCAATGAGACCGAGTCACCAGGGCCAAGCAACCCACGTTTCCAAGGGGCGGGTGTGCAGTGTATCTTACACGTTACCACATCAAACGGGGACCCGCGTGAGCCAGCACAGAGCCACCCAACAGCCCCGAATGGCTGCAGATGGTCCCGGGCATCAGCAGATCCTGCCTCTCCCTGTGGGAGAAGCCCCACGGCTGCTGCACTTGGCAGTATCTCCAACACCTTGAGCTGCTGCCATGCTCTTGGGTTTGTGTCTTGTAAGGATGAGGCCTGAAACTGGCGATGACTGCTCAGGCTACGACATGGTTACCCCTGGGCAATGTGCTCTGCAGGGTGCTGGGTCCATCTCTGACTGAAGGGACCTCCTTGGGTCCGTGTTTGCAGGAGCAAGGTGGGATGTTTGCACCGAGCATCCTCTCAGGCTGCTGTGCTCTGATCGCTCTGCGGGGACCGAGGGCTGATTCTGCAGTTCGGGCTGTGGTGCTGAGCCCCGAATCTGGGTCCCAGGACAAGGAGTGAAATCCACATGAGCGCATGTACTGTCACTCGCTTGGCAGGGAAGGAGGGGAGAGCTCATAACTGGTCAATATTAGCATTGTGGTGATGCTGTAAGCGGGGTTTGTAGCAGGTTTGTGTTCAACCAGTCCTTAAATACGTGTTCACAGAGGTGAGGAGTGAAACGTGTTGGGCACAAACTGCAGGGTGTGCAAGTGGCATTTCATGCATGCGTGGCCCATCAGCTCATGCATGAGCACCCAGTCAGTTCCGCATCAGCACCCAGTAAGTTCATGCATGAGTGCATAATTAACTTAACATAGAGCACCGGTTGGTTTATGCATGGATGCCCAGTTAGTTCACGCTGGATTACACGCTGGTCCATGCATGAGCTCCCTGTTACATGCTGCATGGGTGCCCAATTGGTGCATGTGCTCTCCATCAGTTCATGCCCCAGTGTCCAATTAATTTCTGCATGAGCACCTGGTCCATTCACACCTGAGTGCTCCACTAACACATGCACAAGTGTGTACCTACTTATTACAGTAATTCACCCACGAGTGCCCAATTAGTTCATGCAGAAGTGCCCAGTGAATTCACACCTGAGATCTCTATTGGTCCATGCATCACCACCCCATTAGAGTCAAGAGCGCCCATAAAATGTATGCATGAGCATACAAGGAGCACCCAGATAGTTCATGCATGAGCACCCAGTTAGTTCACCTAGAAGCATCCAAATATTTAGGCTCAATTAGTCTGTGCATGATCACCCCATTTACTTCTGCATGAGTGCCCATGTGGCTCAGGCATGGGTGCTCAGTTAATGCATGCATAAGTGCCCCATTAATTCATGCCTGAGCACCCACTTTGCTCACGTGGGAGCACCCACTCTGCACATGCAGAAGTGCCAACGTGCCTTCATCTGAGCACTGCACTGAGCATCTGCAGCAGGTTTAGGCAGCCCCAGACCTGGATGGGAGCCCCAGGATGGGGCAGTGCTGGCTCCCCTAGAGCAGGATGCACAGGGCCCCCTGTAAGTGCCACTGGACCACCAGTGCCGTGCCTTGGTGGGTGATGCTGGACCTGTTGCCGGTGGGTTGGTGGTGGAGGCCGGGCCTGGCCGAGCTGCAGTGCGCTGCAGGGGAGACAGAGCTGCTGTGTGCTGGAAATCATTAACTGTGGCTCCCCTGATAAGGCAGCGGTGGCACCGTGGGATCAAGGTGCTGCCGTAGTGCCTGGAGCACAGGGGGACATGCAGGGGCTTGGTGCAGGCTCCTGCTGACTGCTACACTGGGACAGTGCTTGCTGAGCTTGTGGGAGCCCAACGGGCTGGAGCATCATGTCACCTCCCGCACCCCACCGTGGCCAGGGTCCCAAACCATTCTGCACCCATTCACTTCTCCTGGATCCTTGCTGCTCTGGTCCAGTGAGCACCCGGTTCTCCTGCAGGCAGGGCAATGGATGGGGACTCCAGTCCCAGGTCCCTCCTCTCCTGCTGCCTGGCAAACACAAATTAACAGGCTTGAGCACTGATTAACCAGAGCTTCTTGCTGCAGTGGCAGCTGGGTGGTGGGAAGAGAGGGGGCACGCAGAGGGCGGGTGGTGATGGAGCTGTCAGTCCTCACTGTGCCGTTGGGGGTTGATGGAAGGGTGGGGGTAGAGACTTGGGTGGTTTTGGGTGCCGATAGCTGGGAGGAGGGGGCTGGAGGCTGTTTGTAGCGCAGCCCCATCCGGTGCCTCTGCCCCTCTGTGCTGCATGAGATGTGTGACTGAATCCCTCCTCCCAGAAGAGATGGGAGCGGGGATGGATGGCCAAGGGGCAGCTCCTGTGCTGCTCTGGGGCCCCTGTCCCTGCTGCCTGTCCCTGCCTGCGGTGCGAGCCCTTCACTCAGCGTTTCCCTGTGCTGTGCTGAGAGCAGCAGAAACAAAGGTGCTGCTGGCACAATCTGTGTGTGGTGCTGTACGAGCAGGAGGAGGTCTGCGGCGCGTACCCGGGGCTCCCAGATCGGTGATGCCCTTTACAGCATTGTGGCTCAGAACGAATGCTGATACCCTGCCTTCATTTAGGGCCTTTCATCCCTAAGGATCCCGGGGCACGCTGCATCCTCTAAGGAGCCGCTGTGTGAGCTATTTACAGCCATTCCTTTAGCGGCTGTGGGGACGGTGGTCCCTGTGGAGCACAGTTCAGCCAGAGCACAGCAAGGGAGCTGGTCCTGCTCAGGTGGGATGCTGCAGTGGGGATGCTGTGGGTCATCCCAGTGTCCTTGAGCGCTTGGAGTCAAACCTGGAGGAGGTTTATATGGCTGCAAATTGATTTGCATGGGCTCAGCGTTGCACTGTAATCAATGCCAGGGGAGGGAAATAAAGCAGCTGCCACTGCACAGGTACTTTCTATGGGCATGGTTGGGCTCTGTGTGCCAGGGAGCTGCAGAGGATGGACTGGGGAGGGTAAAGGGACAGCCCTGCCTCTGCATGTGTCCCCTGTCCCCAGCCCCAGCACGGGTGGATTGGTCTGGACAGGAGATGGGTGTCCCCAAGGCTTCCATGGCCACGGATCCCTGCTGCAGGGATGGATGTGAGCATCCCTAGCCAGTGCCATTGGAGTGTCAACACCCATTGGGATCAGAGCGGCTGGAAGGGGCAGCACAGTCATCCTCTGCCTTGGATCCATAACAGGGATACATATACCCACTCAGCCCCAGCTTTGCCAGGTTCAGGACCATGGTGTTTCCTTGCACAGGAAGCACTCTGCCCTGGGAAGAGGGAAAACTTGGTGGCAGCAGAGGGATGAGCCCAGAGGTGGATGGTTTTCCAAGGGAGATGAGGCTGTGTTCCCATCCCAGGGCAAACACCGCAGCTTCCCAGTGCGGGAGGTGCCAGTGCACTGGAAGAGGGATGGAACTTTGCATGGCCCTATTCCAGGGATGCACAGGAACAAATCCAAGCTCGGGAGCCCTGTGCTGGTTTTCAGGCTGACACCTGAACGTTCAGGTGTCATCACACATCCCTCTTTATGCAAAGGGGAGCCGGCCCCATCCCTCCTCTCCCACCCCAGCCCAAGTGTGTCGTTACCAGCATTTCTCCTGTACTAAAAAAAGCACAGATTCCTTAATTGTTTCCTGCTGGAGTTGAAAGGCAGCTCCTGGGCTTGAAATAGCACATTGGGAAACACAGGGAATGAGGGAGAGCAGAAAGTGATTTGCCCGGAGGGGCTGAGCAGAGCCCTGTCCATAGCCCTGGGCTGCCCCTTTCTCCTGCCCCAAGGGCTGCCTGGAGCTGTGCTGCTCACCCTCCTCCTCCTCCCATCCGCCTTAGTGTCTGCAGGCAACTGGGGCGGCAGAGCTGGTGCCTGGGGCATCCCCTGAGCATCCTTGGGCGGAGGGCTTGGCCGGTGTCCCGGTGCTTGTGCAGAAGCCTGTTTCTGTTAGAGACATCACTCAGCATCTTCCTTTTGAAAGGATGTTTCTGCACAACCCTTTCTTTTGGGAAGGGGAATCCTTCAGGACTGGCGCGACCGTTGGGTTTGCCTGCCCCAGCTCAGCTGCTGGATGCAGTGTGTCCTTCCCAGCTTCCTCCTGCCAAGAGACCTCTGTCCTTTCCCTTGTCTGCTCTTCCCCTGCCAGACGGCCCTGCCAAGGCAAGGCAACCCTCCTAATCCCTCCTGCGGCACAGCCGAAGCCCTCAGTGTCCTTCAGCCCAGGTTCTGAGCATCCCTGCGAGGACCCTGTTTGCAAGGTGGGGGCCAGCATGCGTCCTCCAGCCTTTGCCTTCTGCGGTGTGCACCTGATGCCAGGCATGCTCTAAATCTTTATGAGGGAGAATTGCTTTCTTCTTTTTGCCATCCAAAGTAATTGGCATCTGTCGATGTGTCTTGGGTCCCTGTTTTTATCAGCTGTTTGCACTCTGCCACATTATCCCAGTGGGGTCCAGACCTATTGCTTTTGTGTTAGTATTTAGATGCAAGATGCAAATTAAATGACTAAGGGGGCTGTTCCCCCTGCCCCTGGCTCCTGGCACTGGGCTCTATGCTGGCCGAGCACTGCTCTTCAGTGGGACAAGTACCAGCGCCCTGCCCCATTGAGCTCCCCAGCATCCCGCATCCCTTCAGAGCCCTTCCTCTGCTGAGGCCATTGGTGACCTCAGCATCTGTCCCATGCTGGGGACTCTCACGGCTGCCAGTGCTCACCATTTTCTGGCTTTCCACATTTTGGGTTTTTTTTCAGAGCCCAGAAAAGCTTCCAAGGGCCCTGGGATGGGTTTGGTGATGTTTCTCCGTGTGGTTTACATGCAGGTGGTGCGTGGGGGGATGCTGGCTCTGGGGCTGTGCCTGTGCCATGTTCAGTGTCTTGATGTTGGGGCCTGGCACGTGCTTGGGCAGATGTTTCCAGACATGTTTTGGCCTGGCCCCTGCGTGATCCACAGCACCATGTAATGATGGTGCTGCACTCCTGGGGCAGGGAGCAGCGCATCTTTGTGCTGTGATTTGGGGGCTGGAAGGGACCCCATCATCCACCCGGGGTTAACCCAGGCTGTGCCTTGATGGCAGCGCTTGCATACAGGGAACACATGGCAGCGCATGGAATGAGCGAGTCCTGGGGCATTCCTCCCGGGGAATCCACTTATGTGAGGTGCAGGAGAGCATCTGTCACTGGGAAAGCATTAAATTCCTTTCTGTTTTCTCTTTTCTCCTGTTTTCTCTTGCAGTTACGGAGAAGGAGGTGCAGCAATGGTGAGTGTCTGGTGTGGTGGTGAGCGCTGGGGTGAGCGGATGGGAGCAGGCAACGCTCAGCTCAGAGAGCAGACACCAGAAGCAGCAGGGTTTTCCTTGCACACCTTATGGTGTGGCTTGGCTCTGACTGCTCTCGGCTGCCCATATGGGATGTCGCACGCTCCCTCTTGCCTCTTCCTCCCCATATGGGTGGCCAAGGCAAGCAGGGACATGGGGACAGTCCAGCTGGCGGCCGTGGCCCTGGCTAGTGGGATGCTGCTGCTGTCCCACCACGTCCCCATTTGCAGCGGGGCCGGGGCTGACAGCAGCCTTTCACCAACCCATCCCCTCCACCCCACGGAGCGCGATGCCCTAGAAAAGCCACCGCTTCCCTTTCATCTCTCCACCAGTCAAGGGTTGCTTTCTTTATCTCCTTCTCTCATCCTTCCCCCCTCCTTGGTGAGTCATAGCTGCAGCAGCGTGAAAAAGATGTCACCGGCGCTTCGGTTTCCCACCTCGCCACCCCCTTCCCCTCCTCCTCCAGCCCTGGGCCTGCTGCAACAGGCGCTGACAGATCTGGGAGACACGTTGCATAATACTCACACACCCTCCGTGGTCCCTGTGTGGTCCCTGCATGTCCCTGCCTGGTCCCTCATGGTCCCTGCTTGGTCTCCTCATCCATGGAGCTGGCAAGCCTCTTCCCCTGCGCCCTCCCGCACGGCACTTTGCAGCATCCAGGTCCAAACCGGAGCAGGGATGAAGGGCTTTGGGGGTGTTCAAGTGATGATAGGGTTTGGGAGATGCCCTGGGCTGGACCACCCTGAGGACACAGTCATCCTGCTGTGCCCACAGCTCCTCTGAGCAGCTTTCACTTGGGGTCCTCCAAATAATGCTGTCATAGAGTCATGGTGCTTCAGGCCACTGTGCTGTTGGTACATGGCTGCAGCTTGTGCTGAGTGGTGGGGTTGCAAGTTGCCTGGGGGGCTGCTGCTGATCCCAAGTCCCTTTCCTGACTGTCTCCATGCTGGAAAGCCAGTTGGATGACTTGTTGTAGCCGTGGAGCAGCAGTGGAGGGCAAGGCAAGCTCTGGCCCTAGGATGCAGCTTTCCATTTGCAGCTTCCTGCTTAGGAGCTGTGTGTATCCAGAGTCCCGAGAGAGGGATAGAAACACTCCTGCAGACCTTGTGATGCTTCAGTGCTGAGCAAGGCATCTCCTGCCCCGGCACTTCCACCTGCAGCAGGTGACTGTGCAGAGGCTTTTTGTGCTATAGGAGGCTTAAAAGACTCCCCATGACGTTCGTGGTGCCCATCCTCTGCCTTTCCTCTGCAGGTACAAGGGCTTCATCAAGGACTGCCCCAGCGGGCAGCTGGATGCCGCAGGCTTCCAGAAGATCTATAAGCAGTTCTTCCCCTTCGGCGACCCAACCAAATTCGCCACCTTCGTTTTCAATGTCTTCGATGAGAACAAAGTGAGTCTGCGAGCGGAGGGCACGGTGTGAGGGGGTCAAGGAAGCGATGGTGGGATGGGTTCGGAGCGCAGCTGCATGGCACCGGAGGAGGACAATATTCCATTGCTCCTCCCTCCCCACGGCCTTTTGGGATCGCCCCCCAGGCATGGGCAGGGAGAGCTTTGCTGGGCAGGGGTGGTAGCAGTGCCCTCACCCATCCTTCCCTCCCCAGGATGGACGGATCGAGTTTTCCGAGTTCATCCAGGCACTGTCGGTCACCTCCCGGGGGACGCTGGACGAGAAGCTGAGGTGTAAGTGCTCCCCACGGGACACCAGTGGGTTCAGCCCCATGAGGGGGGTGGCATGGGGACAGCTATGGGGGCTGTGTGCCGGTGCCAGGGAGGATGCAGTCCCCAGCACCTCGGTATTGCTCTGCCTTGCAGGGGCATTTAAGCTGTATGATTTGGACAACGACGGGTACATCACGAGGAACGAGATGCTGGACATTGTGGATGCCATTTATCAGATGGTGGTAAGTGGCAGAGGGTGATGGGGACTGTAGGGAGGATGCTGAAACATCCCTGCTTCCCTCCCTGGGATTTTTTGGTGGGAGTTTATGGCCGCGGTGGCCAGAGCAGGGTTTGGATCCGGCCACTGAGGGTGGCTCTGGTGGCAGTGATGACTCTTTGTGCTCTGTCCTGATGTGGGGGATTTTGGGAAAGAAAACGCATCTGCTTGCCTGGAGACATCATCCGGGCAGGGCACAGATGGGTGCGTGACCAGGTCCCACCTTGCTGCCACAGGGAAACACAGTGGAGCTTCCTGAGGAGGAGAACACACCGGAGAAGAGGGTGGATCGGATTTTTGCCATGATGGACAAGGTGAAGATGCTTGAGTGGTTTTGTCCCTGTAGTCAAGGGATTTAGGAGCCAGTTGTGCCTCCCCCCGCCCCCCCAACTGCACCTCAGCTTTTGCATGTGCCTCCTTCCTTTGGCAATACAAGGTCTCGGCTGTCGCTGCAGACGGGATGCAAGATCGTATCTGGGATATCCGGGTCCCCAGTGTGGCATTGCACCCTCTGTGGTGCTCCTCCCTGGCTTGATGGGGAGAATGAGGCTGAAGTGGTGGTGGGGACCAGTGTGGGATCACAGGAAGTTTAGATTGGATATAAGAAGTTCTTTACTGTGAGGGTGGTGAGGCACTGGAATGGGTTGCCCCGGGAAGCTGTGAATGCTCCATCCCTGGCAGTGTTCAAGGCTGGGTTGGACAGAGCCTTGGGTGATATGGTTTAGTGGGAGGTGTCCCTGCCCATGGCAGGGGGGTTGGAACTGGATGAGCTTCAGGTCCTTTCCAACCCTGACTATTCTGTGGTTCTATGATTCTACGTAGTGGGTCCATGGTGTGGTGCCAGGGCCCTGGGGTGCTTGGACCCGGGATGCTCGGTCCCGGCATCTCCCTCACCAGGGCAAGGTGATGCTGAACAGGAGTGTTTTGCAGAACGCGGACGGGAAGCTGACGCTGCAGGAGTTTCAGGAGGGCTCCAAGGCTGACCCCTCCATCGTGCAGGCGCTTTCCCTCTACGATGGGCTCGTATAGTCCTGGGGCCAAGCGGCGGTGAGTGCAGTGCTGGGGAGACCGGGCACGCCCCATCTCCCACCTGCTTTGATGCCATTCCCATCTTTCCCAGGGGTGGGTGGCTGGTTCTCCTCATCCCCCCCAAATCTAGCTGGATAGGGATGTTCCTACCCCATAGTGATGTGTTTCTGCCAGTCCTCTCATCCCATAGAGCACTCCTGGGCTGCAGCCCATGAGGATGCAGTAGAGTCACCCTGCGGCACAGCTCAGCTCTTCCCTGTCGATGTGGCTGCAGAGGCAGCTGGTGTGCTGAGGGCATGGGGGTGCTCCAGAGAGAGATTATATTAAATGTTTTATTTATGTTATACCTCATTATATTGCACCCTGGAGCTGCCAAGGTTTGGCATGGCCGTGTCAGGGATGCAGTGGTTCGCTGAGCACACTGTGATCCTCACCATACCGCATGGGGCCATGCAGATGGGATGGTTTTGGTCATCACAGCCCAGGCAATGTCCAACCATAGGTGGTGATGTTTTTTTTTAACCCCACTGGAGTTTCGAGCCATTCAAAACCATTATTGCCCTCCCAGCCTTGTGCTGGTGCTGTGCGTGGCGGCTGCAGTGCTTTCTGCCCTTATCCTCACCCTGTTTTCCTCCTCTCCTGCAGATGCCTGGGGGAGGATGCTCTCCGTGCCATCCGACCACCGCCGCGCGAAGCTTGCCTGCCCCTCTCGGCCTTCCTTTCTGTTCCGGGGGCAGAGGATGCCCTCGAAGCGCGAGCTCTCTCCCCCTCTCCGCACTCTGAACCAGCCGCTGCCATTCGCCAACTTCTGCTTTTCCCAATACAAAACCCACCTCAGACCCTGGGCTGAGCGGCAGCGAACACCCGAGACTGCAGCGCCGGGGGAGCGGGTCGAGCATCGCTGCAGGCAGAGCACCCCCTCCGCCCCGGCCTCCTTGCCCCCCTTGCTCCCCTTTTCCTATGTTTTGGGATGGGACTGTGGATGCGCCGGAGTTGTCCTCTCCCGGGAATCAGCTGGCTGGAGACGGAGCCCAAAGGTACCGGGGGACCGCACCCCGGGGTGCTGCCTGTACAGGGCAGGGGAGCCGAGGCACTGACGGCCGTTGGGAGCACACGATGCTGGTGTGGCCAGCCCAGCCCGGCTCTCTAGGGATATATATTATTATATTATTATATTAATTTTTTTTTGGTGAGACAGTATTGTGCTTTTTTCTCTCTTTTTTCTTTTTTTCCTCTTTCGTTTGGTGGAAAAAAAGTGAGGTTTGGTTTTTTTTTACATGCCTCTCTCAGCAATGGATATCCTTATTTATTTGTTGTAAATGTTGCTGCTGTGTTTAGTCTCTCGTGTGTGTGTCCAACCACCTAGGTGATGATGATACGTCAGGTTTACATGCTCGTACACTATTGCGGGGCACCGGGAGCCTGCAATAACAATGAAGCCAAAAAACTCTGCCTTCCCCCTTTCTCTTCCCACCCCCTGTATCCCGAGCTCCGTGGGCTGGCTGCTGTTTTAAGGGGGTGCTGTAGCTTCTTTTCCTGTTCCCCTTTTCCCTATGTTTTTCTGTTCACTCTTCCCTTTGCAGTCTCAGCTCTGAGCAGACTGAGCCAGCTCCATCCCCCAGCTGGGCAGGGCGAGGGAACCACCGGGCACCAGAACCTCCTCATTCCCTTTTCTTTTCCCCATTTTCTCTCTGCATGACAAAGTATTAATGGAGCTGAGAGTTGGGTTTTGCTTTCAGGGGGATTCCTTTACTATTTTCGGTTGTGCTGATGGTGAGAAGATCTGTTTGCACCCCAAGGGGGTGGCTGTGAATTGTCCCATATGTGGCAGGGCTGAGTGAGCAGAGGGGATGCCCATGGGAATGGCTTGCTCCATCTTCCCCATCCCACTTGGGGTGATGCAGTAACTCCTGCCCTGTGGCTGCTGTGCCGGGAGATGCTGGAGGTGCCTCCTTATCCCCTTGCTCCCTGTTTAGGACATGGAAACTTTTCCTGTAATCCAAGGGCACAGCTCCGAGGCAGAGCTGTTTGTGTCCATGGCGGGAAAAAGCTAGGGAAAAGTGACTGGAGACACCCAAGTGTGGGGCTTGGAAATGGTCCCTCATCCACAAGTGATACGTGTGCGGCTTCTCCATCACCTCCCACCACTCTGGATGTGCTCAAGCAGGGCTCAGCTCCAGGACACGGTTGGCATCTCCACTGGAGGACAAGATGCTGCCGCAGCTGCTTCCATCTGCCTTGGTCCCTGCGATGGGAAAGGGGAGATTTGCATCTCGTCAGTGCAGGATGCCTGTGGGACCCCTAAAGCCATCTGGGATGGCTCCAGCATGGTTGGTTCCTGGCCCAGCAATCCTAGTGCTCTGCTCCTACTACTCCAGGCAGGGGCAAACCCCTCTGTCCCTGGTCTGATCAATGCTGGCAGTATCTTTCCACAGGCAGTCTGATGGGATGTCTGCAGCTCCCATGGCTGGGATTTGTCCCCATAGTGGTGGGAAGTGGCATCTGGACGTGGAGGATGTTCTCAAACGTTGACGGAGACAAGGCAATCCTCCGGCCAAGAGTTGCTGGTCCTTTGCCATGCAGCCCTAATCCCCAGTTTTGGGGCCCATGTGCTGTTGGCATTTTCTGATGCCCATAAGAAACACCCTTCCCCATTCCCCAAGGAGACCAACCTCATGTCCATGTGCAATATTTCTGCCTCTTCTGTGGCTCCTGCCCCTGAGGGTGCCCATGTTTCCCTCCTGGAAGGCGTCACCTCACTCCCTCCCTTGGAAACTCCTTATCCTTGATGCTTTGTGGCCAAAACGCAACTCTCTTGGGTAGATCTTTGCAGTGCCTCCAACTTCTCTAATGCTTGTCTGCCAGACCAGTCCCTTTTGGTGCCAATCAATGTTCCCATTGAGTGTGACACTGCTGTAATCTCCTCTGCTGATAAATGATGGACCCTGTGATGTTTGACACAATTCCCAGGCAAAGGCAAACCTCATTTGCTCTGATGCTTTGTTCTGAAAGGCTTTTAATTTTCGGAGGACCTGCCATGCTTTGAGCTCCAGCAGTGCTTGACGGCGTCTGACAAGGAAGCAGCCCCATCACGGGGGGGATGAAGGACCAACATCAGTTTGGGAGAGCTTCAGACCCCAGAAGTACCAACATTCAGTATCCATCAGGATGGTGCCGACATTTCTACCAGTGACCTCCTGCTGCTGCTGCTGCTGGGCTCAGGGATGGAGCCCAAGGCCTCGGCATCCTCTGCCCCTTGTTCAATATTTGCACATTATCCAAGAAAAAGAGCAAAAAGGGAATAAGTTTTTGTCTGTATTCGAAGCTCTGTGCTGGCTGCGAGGACCCTGTTGGGTTGGTGGCAACGATGAGTGTTGATGGGCAGAGTTGGGGCTGGCTCTTGTCCTGGGTCTTGGCTCTGACCCTGTGTGGGTCTGTCCTGCACTGCTCTTGGCACGCTCAGTGTCCCCATTCGCATCATTTTGTCCCCAGTATCCCCCCCTGGCTGTGGATCTGGAGCTCTGGTTGGATGCTTCTGACCTCCCTTTGGGCAGCATTGGTGGCCCTGACTCCTCCTGAACATCACCAGGACCTGCAGCTTCTCTGTACCACTGACAACAAGACTTGAAGCATCTCTGGCTTGGCAATATTGGCCTTAACCTTCTTGTGCCTCAGTTTCCCCATTGGTGAAATGGCCTGAGGGGTGAGCCATACCCTCTGCAAAGCGATTCAGTGCATGTGCCCAAGGAGGCACAAGTGCTGGATACGGCTCATGAGCTCACGAGGGTTTGTCAGG
Organism: Psilopsiagon aurifrons; assembly: GCA_025447955.1. Taxonomy (NCBI): domain Eukaryota; kingdom Metazoa; phylum Chordata; class Aves; order Psittaciformes; family Psittacidae; genus Psilopsiagon; species Psilopsiagon aurifrons. Next base: position 52,352 of record JAOEHY010031178.1, on the reverse strand, counting down.
ACCCACCAAACATCAGGCAGAGCGGGAGCAGTGCACGAACCACTGCATTGGAGCTTACATCAGTAAACAGTTAATTTTGGTCTTCTTCCACCCTCATGGTTAAAGCAAGCAGCCAACACCTGGGTTGTTTCTGTTCATACCCAGCTTCCTGAGGCCTGGATGAAAGCGGCTGCACCCTGGTGATGGGCAGGGGACCGGAGCAGAGCAGGGCACAGCACAGGGTCCAGCCCCGGCAGCTGCAGTGTCCCCCCCACCTCTCATTTGTCCCATCGGTGTTGCCCCATTAAACTGCTGTGTCTGCATTTCCCCTTCTTTTCACTCTTCTGTTTGTGTCCTGCTTGTTTGCTGCTTTGTAACTGTCTTCCCTTGAGCTCCGGGGCTGGGCTGAGCTCTTCTCCCCGGAGAGCAAGGATGTGGGAGAAGGCTCTGGGGGCAGATTCCAGTCCCCATCATGGCACAAATCAGGACCCAAGAGAGATGCAAAGTGGGATTTTCCTCCACAGCAGCCCTTTAATCGCTGTGATTTGTAACGAGACCGGGTGGGCCCTGGAGTGCTCCTCGTGGGGTTTATGGAGGGGGGTGTTCGCTTAAGGAGTCCCCAGACCCTGTTTGTGCTGGGCACCAGCTACATCCCACCCAACCACACAGAAGTGGTTGCCTGTTAGTGCCTGCCTCCCATACCATCAGGACATGCATCCCAGTTGGATGGGGAGTGGGAAATGAGGCTGTGGGATCCCCATCCCAGAGCCATTGCTCCACTGGAATGGGCGGGGATGGAAGTAAGAGGCTACCACTGACTGTCATGGGGCTGTGCTATCCTGGAGGATGGAATGGTCTTGGGTCTGGGGCTTTGAAGCAGGGCTGTATGTGGCATGGGGGCAGCCAAAATCGTTGGCATGGCTGCCCTCTTCCCATGTATTTAGGGTTGTGGCGGTTGGATGGGATGGATGGGTGACCCATAGCCAGCTCGCTGTCCCGTTGTCCCCATCCTGGGATACACAGGGAGACCTGGGGCATTTTCGGAGGGTATCAGTACACCTTCACAGTGGCATTAGAGGGAATAGGTCCACCTGGAGTGGTGATGATGGCAAAGGTGGGAGCTGATGGCCCCGGGCTTGGTGCACAGATTGGGGGTCCCTTTGCAGAGCACTTTTGGGTCTCAGTTCCATGTGCCAGCCCCAGCAGCACTGCAGGAAAGCCTTTTGTCCCTCCTCTCTCTGCTCCTGCAGCCACCAGCTCCGGGTCGGGTGCTGTGTCCCATGGGACCCCTTCCTGGAGCCCTGGGCTGAGGAACAGCAGCTCCAGCAAAAGAGCCTCGTGTGTAAAGGTGAAGCCTGTTTGTGCGTCCGTGCCGGTGTCTCGGCTTGCATGCCCTGCTGCCTTGTCTTGAGATGAATTCAAGAGCAAACCAAGCAAATGAAACAGTTTAATAATGGAAACGAAAACAAAACCCAGGAACTTTGTGACAGTGGAAATAAAAGCTTAATGACAATAACAAAGCACCCGTGGTCTGTGATGTGCGGCTCACGGTGGGGCTCAGGTCAGGCTTATCACAGGCTTGGGTTGAGGGGACCTTAAAGCTCATCCGGTTCCAACCCCTGCCACGGGCAGGGACACCTTCCATAGAGCAGCTTGCTCCAAGCCCCATCCAACCTGGCCTTGCACACTGCCAGGGATGGGGCAGCCACAGCTTCCCTGGGCACCCTGTGCCAGCGCACCGGGCTGGGAGCCATCGGGTCGCTTTTGGCACGCACTGGCTGCTGAGGAAGCTGGATATTGATATCCCATAATTGTGCCCCAATGGAGGTGCCCCTTGGCAATGACCCCGTGGCTGGCGGGGCGAGCAGGGGCTCACATCGGGCTTTTCACGTGCGGTGGGATCGCGTTTGCCATTCTGCCCTGCCAAGGCCCCCGGAGCCCAGGGCCTCTCTGCCTGCCCATCTTCATTTGTTTGCTCTCCTAACGAAGCTGGCTCATTATTTCCAGGAGGCCAGAGCTGTGCCCTAATGGTCTAAACAAGGAGGCTGTGTTTGCACAGGGGGGGTCGTTCGGGGGTGCCCTGTTCCAGCACATGATGGGGGCACCCAGGGATTTATCCCTTTGTGCCATGGAGTGGGTGAGGATGAGCACAGGCTCCAAATCACGGCAGTTCCCCAAGGCTGTGCCTTGCTTTACTGTGCCCACCAGCACAAAAGGGGTTAAAGCCCAGGTAGTTCAGGTGCTCCTGGGACTGGGAGCACTGGTGAGTGTGGGGAGGGATTCCTTTGGTGATGGGGAGGAGCTGTTGGGTTTCTTTGTGCCAGCAGCCCTGGAGAGAGGTGCTCGCTGCTGCGGTGCAGGATGGAGCTGGGTGCAAGGTTAGTGGATGGGGGTGCTCTGTGGTAGGTTTGGGGGAGTGGGGGAGCCCCCCCTGAGCTTGCAGTGAGTGTGGGCTGGGGCTGCCAAGCCTGGTGGGGGACACGAGGAGGACAAGTCTAGCCCAGCTCATGGCTAAGCCCTGTGGAGCAGAGGTGCCATCCTCTGCCCTGCTGCAAGGGGGGTCCTTACCCACCCTAGGACTGTGCTGGGCTAAGCCCTGGCTTGTAGGGACTTGAGGGGCAAAAGGATGCAGAGGAGGATCCCACTGTCCTCTGTGTGGGGGGCTGTGGGATGGGTGGTCCCCAATCTCCCCCAACCCTGTGTCTGCTGCCAGTGAGGCGCTGGGGCTGGAGGAGGTGCTCAGCCCCCTGGGCTGGATTTGGTCCTCAGTGCACAGCTTCGCCTGCAGCCAACCCTTGGCTGTGGCCATCCCCTGGGTCCCATTGGGAAGGAGTTGAGCAAGAGCAGCGCATCCCTCCAGAGCAGCCATGAGCTCAGCGCTCCGCTTTGAGGGGAGCCAGGAAAAGCTCCAGCGCTCTGTCCAAGCACTGTCTTTCCCAGCCAAGCGCTGTTTTTCCCACCCCTTGTCTTGGCTCCGGCTTTGTCTGCACTTTACGTGGCTGTTTGCTCCCTGTTCCGGGGGCAGCTGTGCTGGGGAGCCCCCCCAGAGCCCCTTAATCCCCACCAGCGCCATCGCAGACCCCTATTCCAGGGAGGTCCCTTTGCCTAGCAGAGGGGGGGTAATTCCTCGGTCCCTTTCCCAGCTGGCTCTCCCACTGTCTGGATTTGGCACGGTGTCCCTGCAGGTGCTCAGCTCCGAGCCCCCATGTCCTCCCCTAACCCCAGCTCCCCCCAGCAGAGCAGGGGCTCTCTGAGCAGGGGGTGGAGGGGCTCTGAGATGGGCAGTGTTTCTGACAGCCCTGTGGGCTGCAGGACCTGCTTCCCCATCCCTGCATCCCCATCCCAGCTTCCTCCAGCTCCCACCCACCTCCCTGCCGCGTTGCTGGCTCCAAAAGTCCTGTTTTCCCTCCCTCCATCCCTGCTTCCCTCCCAGAAGCTGAACGCTGGAGGAGCCGGTCGGTGGCTGGGTGTCCCCTGGCTGGGGTCCCCTCTCTGTGTGTGGCTCCTTTCGCCCTGTATCCCTCCCTGGTGCAGGGACGGTGACCAAGGGGTCTGGGAGGAGGCAAGGGCAGGGACAAAAGGGAGTCCCCAGCGATGCCACCCCATGGAGGGGTGTTTGTGGGTCTCTGGCTGCTGCTGGCCCCCAGTCTCTCCGAGCACCCCCCCAGCTCGGGGTGGGCCACCTTAGCCTTCGTGTTCGACGTCACCGGCTCCATGTATGACGACCTGGTGCAGGTGATGGACGGGGCCTCGCGCATCCTGGAGCGGACGCTCAGCAGGAGCACGAAGCCCATCAGTAATTACGTGCTGGTCCCATTCCATGACCCAGGTATGGCAGGGGCAGAGGGGGGGCACGTGTCTTGCTTGCGGATGGGGCTGTGAGGAGCTGGGGTATGGTTCTGGCTGAGTTTGGGGCTAGAGCATGCACTTCATAAGTGCCTGCACGTTCCTTCTCTCTGTTTCAATGCCCTGATGGGGATGGCATTGCAGGATGAGCAGCAGCTTGAGGGTATGGTGCTGAGCAGGGCTCCCATCCCAAGCCACCCTCCAGGCACAGGGCAAGTTGTATCTCTCTGGATTAATCCAGGTGATGCTGGGTCTCACGTGTGGGTGGCTCTTCTACTTCCAGCCTGTTCCTTATCTCCCTGGACTAATCATGGGGGCAGTTTCTGTACAAGTCCATAACGTGCTGCCAGAGGTTCTGGTAACTTACTGCAATTCCGGAATCATTTCTATCTGTCTCAGTCTTTGCCTTGGGATTTTTGTGCACACCCCTAAATAGCAGCTGCTCTCCAATAGACCTTAGACCCCCTGCAAAGAGAGCAGGACCGAGGGCTTATTTTCAGCAGAAACACTGAGTTTGAATGAAAGCGGCTGGCGCTGGACAGGGAAGGAGGCAAAGGCAGTAAATGGGTTTCAGCATCGCTTCAGTGGGAGCCTCCCCCAGGAGAAAAGGATTTGCAGCTCACCCTGGCTGGGTTCACTGGTGTATCGAGGAGAGCTTTCCATGGGAACAGTGTTCCCACATCCACATCTCGCTGGGTGCCAAACCAGGGTAGATGCTTAACGCTGAGTCCTGCAGGTCCCATCAGGATGTTCAAGCAGGGTGGGTGCTTGGGAACGTGGCACCAAAGGAGACTGGTGCTGCTGGTGGGAAGGCTGAAGCAGTGGTGTCCATGTGCTTGCAGAGGTGGGACCCATCACCCTCACCACAGACCCTCGGCTCTTCCAGCGGCGCCTGCGGGAGCTCCATGTCCAGGTAGGCATCCTCAGCCCCATGGTGCTGAGCTTGGCTCGTGGCCCTTGGCACTCGATGGGAAGCCTGGCCCTGCATTCCTGCATGGTGGTGGATCTCAGAAGCAGCCTCTGGTGTCCCCTGGCCGTGTGGAGAGGCATGGGGCTGACCACACCAGGGTGGGAATAAAGAGGATGGTGATGCTGGTGCTGTGCCCCCGGATCCTGCGATGGGGCGGAGCGCTCTCAGTTCACAGCTCAGTCACATATTGGGAATGCTTTCCCCAGGAGAGTTTGCACAGACTCTCCATGGAACCAAAACCCTCTTCTGGAAGCGCCGTTTGAAAATTGAGTTGTTTTTAATGTGTTTGTTAACAATTTCAAGGCACTCTCTGGGAATTCAATCATGCTTTATCCATCCCTGCCCTGCCTCCCGTGCATTGCTAAATATCTGCGGTGTTTCCCTTCAGATGCAGCTGTGTTTTGGCAGGAGGTGTAAAGCTGTGGCTGCAAACCATTTCCCAGCCCTATGGAGAGCAAAGCCCTGTGGAAACAGGAGCTGGTCCTTACTGTGCCTCTGTGCTTGCCTGGGGAGTGATGGGCAGGGGTGGGCATGAATGTGCTCACTATGTAAGTTCGTGGGAAGCCAGCAGCTTCTGTGAGTCTGGATCCCAAAATGAGTGCTTTAATCTTCATTAGCAGTGAGACAGGAATGGGTCAATGTGATCCTGCCTGTCCCTGAGGTCCCATCACACTGCTTTGGCTGCGCTTGGGCTGATCGCATCAAACTGGTGCAGGTCCTCCCCATGAGCAGATGCTGGGTGGGATCCTGCTGGGAGAGGAGCACTGGGTGTCTCGGTGCCTGTGCCACATCCCTCATGTGTGCAGGGTGGAGGGGACTGCCCGGAAATGAGTGTAGGAGCCATCAGGATGGCTGTGGAGGTCTCGCATCCTGGCTCCTTCGTCTATGTCTTCTCTGATGCTCGGGCCAAGGACTATGAGCAGCAGGAGGAGCTGCTGCAGCTGCTGCAGCACAAGCAGACCCAGGTGAGCTGCCTGTTAATGATAGGAATTGAGCATCCCCTGGGCTGGCTCCATGGGAGCTGGTGGATTCTCCCTGGATGCACAGACACCCAGCGGCTGTGTGATGCTGCGGGGACCATTGCTGGTGCAGGTGGTGTTTGTGCTGACGGGGGACTGCGGGGACAGGAGCCACCCCGGGTACCGCGTGTACGAGCGCATCGCTACCACCAGCTCGGGGCAGATCTTCCACCTGGACAAGCAGCAGGTCACAGAGGTGAGTGGGAGCAGCCCAACCCGGTTGCTCCTATATTCTCCCTGGGGTTAATTGCCACGCTCAAAGAACCTCCACATTGATTGAGAGCCCCGAAGCTGGAGAAAGCTGGTTGCTCTTGAGCTTGTTGCTCAAATGATCCTTGGGATGAGTCCTGCGCAGGGGAAGCGTTTGCTTGGGGCCGAGGTTGGCATGCTCCCATTGCTCTCAGCATCCTGGGAATCGGGCAGGCGTCATGGTCATAGGGAGAGGAGCATCGGCCTATTCCTGATCTTGAAGCTCTTGTCTGCCATGACATTTTGGAGACCTGAGGGACTGCAAGGTGCTTTTCTGCTTGTTGCTGGGCAGCATCTCCCTCATTGCCCCTGCCCAGCCTCCAGCCATTGTGTGTTTTAATGGTTTCTATTCCCCTAATCAAGCTGGGGGTAATAACATGCATGCTCTGAGTGCCTGAGCAGGCGCCAGCTGGCAATAACAGTGACACCAAATTACTCAATTCCTGTTGCAACTGCTTGTAGCGAAGTGGGGCTCAATCAGGGCTGCCACCTTCTGCCCACTGGTCCCTGTGTCACCCTGGTGCTGGCACCCAATGGACACAGCTGTGTCTGGGCCCTTGCCCAGGCACTGTTTTGCAGCCATGCCTGTGATTTTGACCCAGTGCAACCTGGCTCCAAAATGGTTGTGCCTGGTGGTGAATGGGAATCCAGGTTAATCCGCACCTGCATACCCCCAGGTGCTGAAGTGGGTGGAAGAGGCCATCCAAGCCTCCAAGGTCCATCTGCTGTCCACGGACCATGAGGATGGTGGGCAGCACACATGGCCTGTCCCCTTTGACCCAAGCCTGAAGGAGGTCACCATCTCCCTGAGCGGTCCTGCACCAGGGATTGAGGTCCGGGATCCAGCAGGTAGGAGCCCAGAGGAGGGGAATGTGATGCTTTGCCTCCTGGAAAGCCTTCACGCCAGAGGGGACGTTGGGTGATGAGCTCTGCACTGCAGTGAGCCCTGAGGAAGGGGGCTAATCATTGGCTGCAGGGACCAGGGGATGGAGCTGGGTTGCTCATCCCAGAGGTTCACTCACTGTTGTAGGAAAGATCCTTGAGAAAGGCCAAGGTCTGAAGGAACTCCTCAGCATCCCCAACTCGGCCATGGTGGTGGCTGTGGAGCCCCACGAGCCAGGGACATGGTCGGTCACGGTAGGCTGGTGGCAAATCGCTCACCCATCCCCTGAGGGACATTTAGGTGGACAGGCTTTGCCACCTCCAGCTGGGCAGAGGATGCAAGAAAGGGCTGGAAGGGGCTGGCTGTTGCCTTCTCCCTTCCCCATCACCTCTCCCTTCCCCATCACCTCTCCCTTCCCCATCACCTCTCCCTTCTCTTGCCCTCGGTACATGCCTCTCAATCCACTTCCAGACCCAGAGCAGCGGCCGCCACTCACTGAGGATCACGGGCATCAGCAACATTAATTTCCAAGCCAGCTTCTCTACCCAGCCGGACTTCGATGCCCGCCAGCCTGGAGAGCGGCCGGTGCAGGGTGAGGCTGGTGCAGCCCAGGGCTGTGGATGCTGCATCTGGGCTTCCTGCATCCGGGAACGTAGCCGGGTTGTTTCTTCCTTTCCCTGTCTCCAGGTCTGCCCATCTCTGTGCTGGTGAACTGCTCCGGCCTGAAGCCACCGGGACACTTGCAGGAGGTTGAGCTCTTCAACACCTCCGGCCATGCCCTGCTCTCGCTGCCCGTGTGGCCCCTCTCCAACACCTCCTCGGGGCAGCTCTGGGTGGCCTCGCCGCTCTATGTACCCCCGGGTGAATTTCTGCTGAAGGTGAAGGGTGAGGATGAGGAGGGCCACCCCCTGCACCGCCTCTCCGGGGTCACTTACACCAGTGTGGCTGCTGGTGAGTGGTCCCCGTGATTCCCAAAGGTGCTGAGATGGGATCAGAGGCTCCAGCACTGCCTCTGCTTTAGTTTTTGCTTGGGAATTCTTTTATCCTGCTTCCTAGTTCAGCTCTTGGTGAGCTCCTGATGAGTGCAATGTGTGTGTGTCCCCAACTACTTCCAGGTCTACCCAAAGTGAACATCTCCAGCAAGATCCAGGCTTACAACCGTGAGCCGCAGCTGATCTCCTGCTCTGCACGGAGTGAGGTCCCTTTCCGCCTGCAGCTCAGCCGTGGTAGGACCAAGCTTGGGGAAGAGCATCTCTTCTGGTAAGCCTTTGGTTTGACCCATGATGGACCTGTGTAGGCAGCAGCAGCCCCCTGAGCTGTGTTGGCCAGGGGGTTTCTGTGTGTGGGATGGGTGCCTGCAAGTTCTGAGCATCCCAAGGCAGCAAAGGAAAATCCCATGGGATGTGTCTGCATCCTTTTGCCTGACTTGGATTGAAAAAATCCCAGAGATTCAGGGCAGGGTGGTGGTATGGTGGCCATGCCGTGGGGGTGACCGTGTAGTTTCTCCCTTTTCATAGGAATTTGGGGAACATCAGCTGGTTGATCCCTGCGGTATCCAAGAGTGATGAAGGGTTTTATGAGTGCACAGCCAAGAGCAAGGTTGGGGTGACGCGGGCTCGTGCCTACGTCTCTGTTTCAGGTGGGGACTGCTTGTGCCGGGCCTCGGTGCCCACCAAACTCTGCTCTGTGGTGGGCACAGGCTCATCTCACCCTCACATGCCGTGCTTTCAGAGCCACCGCCGCAGCTCATAGCTCCGGCCAACATCACCGCTTCCCCGGGACAAGACGTGGTCATGTCCTGCCTGGTTCTGGGTGACGTGCCCTACAACCTGACGTGGAGCTGGGATGGGAAGGTGGCACAGCCGGGGGATGGCCGAACCCGGCTGCTGCAGAACCGCTCGCTGGAGATCAGCCATGTGCAGCCGGGGGACGGGGGCCAGTACGAGTGCACAGCACAGAGCGCCCATGGCATGGCCACTGCTTCCCTCTGGCTCTTCATCGAAGGTAGGTTTTGCCCCACTCTGGACCGGGGGATGCCTCTCCCCATGGATTGGTGGTGATGGCACCCGAGGGCTGAGCCCTTCTCCAACCCCATGCAGAGGCTCCGTGGGTGATGATCGATGCCAGCCCCCAGCGCTTTGGCAGGGGCCAGGAGCTGCGCCTGAACTGCACGGCCGGGGGCCACCCCCTGCCCCGCACCACCTGGAAGCGCTGGGGATGGGCGCTGGAGCAGGGCGAGAGGTATCCCATGGGGATCTGGGTGCCCCCATCCTCCCTGTCCCACCGGGGGTGTGCTCCCTTTATGGGGATGTATTGGTTGAGGGAGGGGAGATTGAGGTTGTCCATAGCTCTAGAAGGAGGAAGGCATTGCAATACCCCCACGCCCTGCACCTGAGATGTTTGGCACACTGCTAGCCTTAATTTCTTCTGTGTATTTTTAAGCCATCCTGCCTTATCCAGGTCGCTGTCCCCACTGAGGGGTGTTTGAGGTGCTTTGTACACCCAGCGTGTGCTCCAGTCTCAAAATACTCCTTGTGCTGTGCTCTCCCTTAATTTCTTCTGCCTTTCGGCTTCCACCTCCCTGCCCGTGTCAGGCTGTGAGTGTTGGAGTGGGCTTTGGGGAAGGTTTTTGTTGACTTTGAAGATGAAAAACCTAATTCTCAATGCTTTTCTCCACTTCAAAGCAATGTCCTTCCCCACAGCAGCTGATGGAGCTGGCTTTAAGTGCTAACCCACATCTGTCATACCCACCACTTGCTGTTTGTGTGGGATGGCCTTAAGCATGCTCACTTATTTCAACCCATTTTCCATTGGCTCTGTTTTCACAGGGCTCGTTTTTCCCTCTCTCCATTTGCCACAGGGTTTTCACGGATGCTCAGGGTACCCTGCACATCAGGGCCGCTATCCCAGAGGATGCAGGGAATTACAGCTGCTACGCCAGCAGCGCGCTGGGCTGGGATGAGCAAGTCATCACCCTGGAGTTCACTGGTACCTGCTTCCCACTGGGAAACACCCGGGCTCAGAGGGGTTTATTATCCCTCCTTGCTTCCCTTAGCTGCTGGCTGGCACCTTGCAGCATGCAAGCCATGGGATGGGGCTGTCTGCAATGGAGGGTGTTGAGGGGCAGCTCCCAGGGCTTTGAAGTTCCCTTGTGGGGAATGGCACCACACCAGTACTGCAGGGACTCACCGTAGCCGTGTGTCTCCCCACGGCACAGAGCCTCCTGTCATCCTGGCATTGACACCCAGCCTGAAGGCACTGGTTGGAGAAGACGTGACCTTGGAGTGCTGGGTTTTCGGGGTGCCCCCACCATACATCGCATGGTACAGAGGTGAGACAGGGTCAGACCCGGGGAGAAAACACCCTCCATGCAGGGACATCACGCATGGGGTCCCCTGGACCGATGGCAGAGGGACCCATGGGGCACTGTGGTGCTGATGTGGGGTCCCTGGGACAGGCGAGCAGGCAGTGGCGACGTTCCCACCCGGCACACAGCGCGCGGTCCTGCGGCTGCAGGCGGTGCGGGAGGAGGATGCGGGGCGATACGGCTGCGAGGGGCTCAGCGAGGCAGGCGTTGCCTTTGACAGCACTGAGCTGGATGTGGGGTGTAAGTGTCTGCTCTCCTTTGGTGTCCCACTGAGCCTATCTCCACTGCTCTCCCTCCAAGCTCATCTCCCACTTGCTGCTTCCCAAGGCTCCTCTTGCACCCCGTTCCTGGGTTTCCCAGCATGGGAGCAAACTCAGTGCAAACAGGCTGAAGCCTGGCAGGATTTCCAAGGGTTAGGTGGATGGATGAGGCTCATCCAGTGTCAGAAGACCAGTGCTGATGCTACTGCATGGGGAAGTGGCAGCTTGGGCCTAAATTGGGAATGCAAAGTACAAGCAGTGGGCATAGGCAGAGGTGAAGGCTGGATTTGGGTGTCTGAAAAACCAAGTACTCCAACTGGTACTCAGGGAGGCAGAAGGGATGGAAAAGCCTGGGGAGGAAGAGGAGATGAGGTTATGTGTTAGTACAGCATTTTTGAAGCAGTTAAAGGTGGAAAAGTGCAAGAGCTTTTGCTGAATGTAACTGTAAGGGATGGGAACTGTTATGTCTGTAACAGCTTTGGCAAAACACCGAAAGCTTTAATTCAGTGTCATAACTCTTCGGGGCATTGGCTCGTGGGTTCTGCAGTCCCATCTCTCCGGGCTACGGGCACACGGGGTTCTGGATCTGCCTGACCCCTTCTCCGTGCTGTCTCCTGCAGCTGCCCCTCACTTTCCCGAGCCCCTGGGGGATGTGGTGGTCGATGTCGGGGAGCCCGTGCGCCTGCTGTGCCATGCCGAGGGCTCTCCAGCACCGCGGGTCTCCTGGTCCCGGCAGGATGGGAAGCCCGTGACGGGCTGGCACGAGCCTCGTGGTGTTTCCAGCCAGCTGGAGGCTGCCGAGCTCCTCATGGACAGTAAGAGCCGAGCGCACGTTGTGTGGCATCCAGCCCGGGTGCATGTTTACACAGCATCACCCTTGGGTGCTGTCCCCCTGCCTGCTGCAGGCTGGGGTCCCAGCAACAGGATTAGCCCCTGCACCCACTCTTTCTGCAGTAGTAAAACATAGACATAGCGGGTTTATTGGCACTTTTGACTGATGCAAGCTTAACAGCCTGCAAGCCTTCAGTGTGGCAGGGTCTCTCCTCCACTGGAGGTAGTGGTGGGGCAGGGGAGGGTTGTGTCACCCCATCCTGGAGCTCGCTCAGGGCTTTTCAGCCCCACAGGGCTCATCCTTCCCACCATGTTCCAGGCGCCTCGCTGGATGACCAAGCCATCTACATCTGCAAAGCCCAGAATGAGTTTGGGAAGATCCAAGCGGAGATCAGGCTCACGGTCACCGGTCACGGTTTGCTTTTACATGCTTTTCGTGGTGTGTTGGCCCTGGCTGCTGCCAGCATCAGCACCTCTGTGCAGCCACGTCTGCTCCTGAGCCGGCCAATGAATGCTCAGGGCTGGGATAATGCCCTTCCATTTCTTTTGGCTTAATGCACTGACACACACTTGAACGCAAACCATAGATTAATATCCCCAAAGTCTTAGGGGAGCTGAGTGTCGGAGCTGGCTTGTGCCAAGCCAAGGCGTGGACCTTGGAAGTAAGGCAATCCAGAGCTGTTCTGAGTGTTCTTGGCCAGTTCAGCTCCAGTTAATATTGTTTCCCTTTCCTGTCTTTCAAGCAGCTCCAGAAATAGCTCTTGCATCCCCCGTGGTCCGAGTGCTCCTAGGCCAGCCCGTATCACTGCCGTGTGTGATCCTGGCTGGGAGGCCATTCCCGGCCCAACGCTGGCTGAAGGATGGGCAGCCGGTGAGGGTCCTGTGCCCACCGCAATGGTGGGAGCTGCAATCATGGCCCTGTGGCTGGGGCTTTGCTACAGGATGGATGCCTCAAACTCTTGGGGCCAAAGCTGATGGTGAAAGACACCAGGGAAACCCTCGGGTTGGGAGGATAATGTTGGTTTAACACCACATCAGGATGTTCCTGCTGCTCAAGGTTCGGTTTCTCGATATGCCCCAAAGACACAGGGCTATGGTGATGTTTGACCCTGGATCTGTCCTGTTTGTGCTCTCTGCCTGGGCCCAGGTAGCCCCAAGTGGACGCTACTCCATCAGGGCTGATGGAAGCCTACACATAGACCAGGCATCGAAGGGGGATGCGGGCAGGTACACTTGTGAGGTGACCAATGTCCTTGGCTCGCACAGGCAGGACGTGTCCCTGGTCATCCACGGTGAGTGACAGGGTGCTGGGTGTCCCCGCACCTCTTGAGAAGCAAAGCATGGCTTTGGTAAACGTGGCCCTGGCCACAGGGATGAGATGCTTCTCTTCCTTCCCAGTTCCTCCCAGCATTGAGCTTGGCCCTGTCCTCATCGCTGCCGCTGAGGGAGCAGCCATCACCCTGCAGTGCAATGCCACCGGTGTGCCCCCCCCTACTGTCACCTGGACGAAGGTAGGTGACAGGGCCAGGCTGTCCCCCTGCCAGGCAGGCTGAGACATCCTTGGGTGCAGGGCAATGTGCCTGGAGGGGACACAGCTCACCTCTATGAGCTATACCTAACATAACCCCTGATGGGTCCAGAGCTGCTGCCTTGCCCTTGGGATGCTCAGCTCATGGGAGACTCTCTGCTGTCTTCCTCCCTTCCCTTTCTTCTGCAGGGAACAGAACCCATTTCACTGAGCTCACACTATCACCTTGAACCAGATGGGACCCTCCTGATCCCTTCGTCCTCTCCTGAGGATACTGGGACCTACTTCTGCACAGCTACCAATGCAGCAGGCTTCTCCAGGCGGGAGATGCAACTCTCCATCAGCAGTGAGTGCCCTGGGCTGGCCCTGGCACCAGCCCCCAGTAAAGCAGCTCCAGAGGGTGACTGGCTGGAAGAGCATGACCTAGCCTGGTGCCAGAGGGGTTTGTGGGATGGGAAGAGCAGCAACGAGGGCTGTGGGGCACCTGATGTGTTCCTGCACCAGCCGTGTTCCCTTTCCACCCAGCAAAGCCCAGGATCAGCATGAACGGATCACAGGCATTGGATCCCATAACCATCCTGGCTGTGCTTGGGCAGGAGATCACCCTGCCCTGCGAGGTTCAGGGCTATCCCCCTCCCTTGGTGGTGTGGACCCGGGAGTCCCAACCACTGCCTCTTTCCACCACTAGGTAAGGAGATGTGGGTGCCAGGGCTATGATCCTTTGGGATTCCCAGTAGGAATTTTGGGCCAAGACCTCTTGGGATTGTGTGCCTCCCTTAGAGGGATGCTGGGTCCATGAAGGGACTCAGCTGCTTGGTAGGGAGGTGCAAAGACATGAAGGGGCTGATGCTCAGTGCTCTGGCAGTAGCTGAGACAAGCGGTATAGCATTATCTCTGCTGCTCAAGAAGAGCAGAGCAAGAACCACCAGGCTTTTGATTTCATCAGACACACATCTGCTGGGATGGAGCAGCTGTGGCCTGGGGAAGCAGGAAGATGTCTTGACTTTGCTCTTCTTGAGGGACCGTGGTGCCTTGTGGTGTGTTCTTGGTTGACTTGTGCTGCTCCCCACATCTCAGCTGCCTTGTCCTCATGTGCCCGGGTGATTTATGGAAGCACAGGAGCCGGGAACTGCAGCCGTGGGCTGAGATGATGTTATGTCTGTGGAACACAGTGCTGGGAGCGAGATCATGGCCAGCTCCAGCTGCAGGGGTTGTGCTCCATGGGGAACCCTGTCCCCCTGCATCAGTGGCTTGCGCACTGTCTCGTGCTGAGCTCACAGGGGAGCTGAGCAAAGGGGATTTGCCCCATGGACAGCTCTGCCATCCTTGGGCAGGAGGTGACCCTTCTCTCGGCTGTCTCAAGGTGCTGGTGATGTCCCAGCCCTTAGCTGCTGCCCAGGGGTAGGTGATGGATGACATGAATGTTCCCCCCATCCAGCTTTTCTGTCCCCTCTCCCCAAGCTACAACATCCTCCCTTCGGGGTCCCTTCGTCTGGCTGAGCCCCAGGTGATGGATGCCGGCCTCTACACGTGCACAGCCACAAATGCCGCAGGGAATGCCTCTCTCAGCTACAGCCTGCGTGTCCAAGGTGCATGTCTGCTGCTTGGAATGCTCCTCCTGTGGGCCGTGGGTCTTAATGTACCACAGGGATCCTATCCCCTCCAGCCCTTGGTGGCTCCCGCATCCCTGTGCCAGGGTCCGAGGGTGATCCCAGGCTAACGTCCTCTTTCCCACCAGTTCCCCCTCGGATGCTGATCGGTGATGGGGAAAGCCATCTGACGGCTGTCACCAATGACTCCCTGCGGATTCACTGTCGTGCCATGGGCATCCCTCCACCCCGGATCCAGTGAGTATTGCAATGGTGGGTCCTGCCCACCTCCCTCTGACCTCCCGTAGGGGCTGCATAACTCCCTGGGGTGCCTGCAGTGAGATCAGGATGGACTTGCTGCCTCTCCTTTTCCTTGCAGGTGGCTGAAGGATGGGTATCCACTGCACAAACAGGATGGTGTGATGGTCTCTGAGGATGGTGGGACTCTGCTGATCACCCGTGTGGGGCTTGATCATGAAGGGCTCTATATCTGCCAGGGAAGCAACCAGGCAGGGGTGGCAGAGGCGAAGGTGCAGGTTTTGGTGCAAGGTGAGCACAGCCTCTGCGGTGAGACTCACTATCCATCCTATGTCTCAGGGAGAACGTGGCTGGCCAATGGGGTGCATGTTCTTGGCCCTCTTTTAGGGAGGTGTAAGGCTGCTAGCTTGATCCGTCGGGAGCTTTCCCTTTGCCAATGAGGCTGAGAGCTGGAGGGTACTTCCCAGTGGAGGACTTTCTCCCAGATCCACTTTCCCTTTGACCAGAGAACCCCTCAGTCAGCGTTTCAGGATGTGATGCTGAAGGGTGTTTGTTGAGAAACCAGGCAGGGGGTGGAAATCCCTGAGCTGGAAGAATGAATATCTCCTTAGGGTAGGGAACAACTCTGCTATAGCTGACCTGGGGAGCAGCAGTGGCACCGTGTGGTGATGTGATCCCCTTCCAGAGCAGGGAATGAGCTCTGGCTGCTCCCAGGACTCAATACATGCTGAGAGCCCCTGTGAGCCTGGCCATGCCCGTGCTGCTGCACTGTGTGGCTGTGGCCATGCAGAGCTGCTGACTGCGTGTGCTGTGTTGCAGTGCCTCCAAACATCGAACCCAGCGCTGTGGAGCTGGTCATCCTGGAGAACAGCACAGTGTCCCTGGAGTGCCTGGCCTCGGGGCTGCCTGCTCCTGGTGAGCTGCTCCTCTTCTTCATCTCATGCATCCCTGGGGCTTTCCCTGGTCCCCTTGGTGAGATGGGCAGCAGCATCACTCCTGACAGCTCCCTGCTTCCCTCCAGACATCACCTGGTACAAGGAGCATGAGCAGCTCTCGGCAGGACCGGGCATGAAGGTGTCCAGGGATGGGAAGCACCTGGAGATCCAGCGTGCCCGGCTCTCTGACACCGGCAGCTACCACTGTGTGGCCTCCAATGTGGCCGGTGCCACTGAGCTCTGGTACAGGCTGCAGGTGACCGGTGAGTCCGTGGTGAGCAGGGGAAGCGGCTGCTTCCCCCCCAGCATCTATCTTATGTGCATGAGACCAATGTGGCTGTACCAGCCCTTGGGACACATCCCTGGAGGACGCTTTAGCAGAGCCGTTGTCCTCTGCAATTCCAGCCATGCCATCCCCTGTGTTCATCCCAATGTCCCAGAAAATCATGGCCCAATGGATTGGGTATTGCCTGGTCCACACCAAGGTGTCTCCTACCTATCCCATCCCCTTTGCACCCTGCTACTCCTGGTGACACTTCTCTGCTTCCCAGTGCCTCCAAGGATCAGAACCGGCCCAAGGTCCCTCAGGGTGCTGGCGACAGAGCCGGTGACACTGGAGTGTGATGCCACGGGGATCCCAGCTCCGGTGCTGCTGTGGCTGAAGGATGGCAACCCGGTACCCAATGAGGTGGTGGGTGGCCCACAGGTGAGACGCCTCCTGATGGAGGTGATGCCTCTCCAGGAAGAGGCTCCTTTTCCTCATTCTGGCCTTTAAAAAGCAGTTGCTGAAGCTGAGCAGGTACAGTGCTGCCCAGACCTGCCCCGTGTTTGGTCCATGGGAGCATGAACCTGCTCAGTCCTACGCTGGGCTTTCCTGCTGTGAGGGCATAGATGGGCAGAGGGTCCATGGGATGTGACAAAGATGGGCTCGAGGCAGGCTTATGCCCACCCATCCCTGTTCCTGCTGGCTTGCAGCCCAAGCTGCCTGCGAGTTTCTTTGGTTTCATGCTCATCTGGGCTCCCTCTGCATCCTGGGGAAGCACAGATCCTCTCCGATGGGCACGTGCTGTCCCTGCCCACTGCTCGCCTCCAGGACTCGGGGATGTACATGTGTGTAGCCAGCAGTGCTGTGGGGGAAGACAGACACGAAGTTACCCTCGAGGTACAGTGTAAGTACCGCTGTGCATCCCCAGTCCCTTCCCACCTCCATGGCTGTTGAGTTGAAGGTGATGCTCGAGATAATGGAGCTCTCCTTGTACCTCACATGGGTACAAAGGAGGTGTCTCAAGGAAGGTGTTGCCCTGTTGATCTGTTTTCCAGTGCCTCCGACCATGCTGGGTGAGGAGGAGAACGTCTCTGTCATCGTCAACCAGACGGTGATCCTGGAGTGCCCAGCTCTGAGGGTCCCCACTCAGGGGTCCCACTGGCTGAAGGATGGGATCTTGCTCACACCGAAGCCAGGCGTGCAGCTCTCTGCAGAGGGGACCGTGCTCCAGGTGATGTTTTGGGGTATTGCAGAGGATGGGAGGGGATATGGGGCTGAGAAGATCCCCCCATTTCCCTCGTCTCACCCTTGGGTGCAAAGAGAAGGGATGTCCCTCCTTTCTGCCTGTGTTCAACACCATTCACACCCCTCGCACTGATCCTACCCCTGTGGCTGCTTCTGGCACCAAAACTCCTCATGGAGGGGCTGTGCGGGTCCAGCTCTACTGCGGATCATCTTAGTACCTCTACTTGTTCTGGTAGATCGAGCGAGCCAGTGTGCAGGATGTGGGCAGGTACACATGCCAGGAGAGACACTACAATCTTGATGTGTGGGGTAAGGTTGAAACAGCCCACTGGGGCAAAAATATATAGTGTGTGAGTATATATATATATACTTTCTGCTATGCATATTTGTACAATATGCCATACTGTTTGTTCATATTTGAAATATGTACCTGGAGTACTTGGAAAACACTAAGACCCAAATACTCAAGCTCCGCAAACAAGGTGGTAGGGAATCGCCACCAGAATAGGTGTCAGAGGGGAAGACCCCAATGTTTGCAAGAGTCTTGAGGGGAGATTTCAGTGATGATGCAGATGTGGTATCTTGCCAAAATTTGGGCAGGAAACTGAAGGGATTTCCTTGACATTGCCAGGACTCCTCTGTCCTCTCTTTGCACTCAATCAGTGCGGTGATCACTGCAAGTATTGTTCCCCTTGTCTCCCCCTGCCTGAGATGCAAGCCAGAGATGATACTCAGGATACCCATGATGGGCACCAACCACTTTTGCTCTTGATTTGAGCATCCTGCAACCTCCCATCCCATTCAGCATGTCTGCAGCACTGGGGGCTGAGCCAGGGCCTGGCTTTTCTCAGGGATGCTCTAGGCCAGTTGATGGAAGTCCTGCAGGCAGGTAGCCAAAGAGTGGAGAAAATTCAGTTTGCCTGATCCGGGCTTGTTCCTGCTATCCCTTCCCTTGCACGTCTGGCGTCCTGGCTCGGGTGGATTGTTTGGGTTCTGCTGTTTTTGTTTTTATGGGGTTTCTGGGTGTTGGGGTTTTTCTTCTACAAACTGATATCCCTCATGGGAAGGAGTTACCGTTTTCCAGCCAGCTGTGTTTATGAGCAACTCAGATCAGCATCTGAGAATGGAAAGAGTTAGGTAACCTTCCCAGCAAGCAGTGCTACCTAATAAGGCTGTGTCTGGCCAACCGGGGCGGCTGGCACGGGATGCTCAGTTGTCCTCTGCTGTAGGCCACGTGCAGTTGAAAGCATCACTTGCTTAACAGCTGCAGAGTCAAGGTTATTGTTTCCACATGGAACCGGTGCAGGGGAGTCTTGCTGGTTCCTTATGCATAGCCCAGCTAAGCTGCAGTGGTCACGACTCTTCTGGTCTGGTGCTGTCAGTGAACTGCTCCTCTCCCCTCTTCCCTTGCAGTGCCCCCATCCTTCTCCTCACTGGAGCCCACCACCGTGTCCGTGTTGGAGGGACAGTCCGTTAGGCTGGCCTGCGAGTGCTATGGGATCCCCTTCCCCACCCTGAGCTGGTGGAAAGACGGTAGGGTCCTGCTCCTCAGCCTCATCGCTGCACACTTGTTGACCCACCAGAGGGATGTTGGCCTCCTTGGAGCAAGGAGTGCTTTAAGTTCAGCAGTATCCAGGTGGGAACTGGTCCAGCTGGGAACTAGAGAGGAGGTTGCTGTCCCTTCTCTGGGTAGGTGAGCCCCTCTCTACCCATCCCGGGAGCCAGATGCTGGTGTCCACAGGAGGGAGTGTGTTGTACATGGAGAAGGTGCGGCTGGAGGACAAGGGGACGTATACCTGCGAGTGCAGCAATGCTGCTGGCAGCAGCAGCAAGGAGCATCGCCTGGAGGTGCACGGTGAGCCAGGGGAGCCAGAGACGTAGAGGAGCTGTGGGGGTGGCTGAAGGCGCCAGAACCATCTCAATGCAAGGTCCAGATGGATCCAAAAGCTCACAGCCATTGCTGCTGCATTAGGTGCTTTGGAAAGGATGCTGCCAGCTGGGCTAGCTTTCCCCCCCAGTGTTCCTCTTGACTCTAAGCTGGTTGCAGTTTGTTGTCACTAGTTGTACATGCTCACATTTGCTTTGTCCTCCTGCTGCCACCATCCAGACCAATAGTGTTTGTATATACACTTGCACATAAGGGAGTAGCTACAGCATCACTTCCACCCTGTGCCCCTCTGCCTGCAGCGCTGCCGAGGATCCTGGGCAGCAGCAAAGCCCTGAGGAAGGTTTCTGTCATCAAGGCTGGAGAGGTGGTTTTGGAGTGTGAGGCCACGGGGACACCAACACCCACAGTGACGTGGGTGAAGGATGGGAAGCTCGTGGCCGGAGGGGACGGGCTCCTGATTTTGGAGCAAGGGAAGCGGCTGCGCATCCTCAAGGCAGAGGTGGCCCATGCGGGACGCTACACTTGTCTGGTGGCAAACACAGTGGGCCAGGAGCAGAGGGAGTTTGATGTTGCAGTGCATGGTAAGAGTGTGGGATGGGGCTGGTGGTTGTGAGGTGTGGATGCAGGCAGGCTCGGGAGGGTGGTGGTGTCCAAAATGTTTGATGCAACCTGATGTGGAGGAGATCTTGGACAACCCAGCACACAGGAGGTCAGAAGGGGTATGCTCTAGGAATAGCTGTAGGACTGGATCATCAGGCAGCAGTTTCTTTCCAGGGCCATCACAGCAGACCATCTCACACTTTATAAAGTCATCTACTTCCTAAGGACTTGGGGAAACCTCATGGGTGAAGGCACCAAGCACTCGAGCTCAGAGAGGGCCGAGGTGGCTCAGTGCCTGTGGCCAGGTTTGTGGCACCCCTGTAAGCATGGGCTTGGAGAGCAGGTAAGTGGCACACACTTGCTGTGGGTCACCTGTGACAACTTCAGATGGTGCTTATGGTCCTTCTGGGCTTGTGTCCTCAACCTGTACAAAGCAGGAGGTTGGGAACAAGCTGGCTTTGCCCAGTTTTCCTCATTTGGCTTGCTCCTTTGCTGTCTCGGCTGCTTTGCAAATGGATGCCCATTGTTTTCTGCATCCCCAGTTCCTCCCGAGTTCATTCAAGGATCAGGATCGACAACCAATATCAGTGTCCCTCTGCAAGGATCCCTGACACTGACCTGCGAGGCCACTGGTGTTCCCTTGCCCACAGTCACCTGGTCCAGGCATGGTTCTCCCATCACCCCCAGCAGGCACACACAAGTGCTTTCAGGTCAGGCATGAGGGAAGGATGCTGTAACAGATAAGTGCTTCGGGAACACGTTTTACCCTGATGCTGACGGGTTTAAATGTGGTGGAGCTCCCTGCAGGAGCACTGTGGGATGGGCTGGTGCCTGGATTTGGGGCTGTGAGACCTCTCTGCTCCGTGCTTCCAGGGGGCTGGCTGCTGAGGCTCACCCATGCCCGAGCTCAGGATGGCGGCCACTATTCCTGCCTGGCCAGCAACGCAGCTGGGGAGGCCAGGAGGCATTTCTACGTGGAGGTCCTAGGTAAGGAGAGGGCTTCAAGGATTTCAGAGTTTCATCCTTGCAGGAAGAGGCACAGGTTAAGGTGGGAGCTGCAGTGCTGGACTCCTTTGTGCCTTAGAACGTGAGCTCAGAGGCTCAGTGAGGCTGTCCAGCTGCTGAGGTCCCTGGTGCCTTGTGTTCCCAGGTCCTCCCCACATTGAGAACATGGGTGAAGAAGAGATCACCAAAGTGCTCGAGGGTCACCCTGTCACCTGGTCCTGCCCGGCTGCGGGTGAGCATCACATAGGGTGGCACAAGGAGGTGGGAGCTGACCTGAGTCTCCCTGTGGGTGTAGAGCAAACGGATGGCTCCCGCCTATGACATGAGAGTAGCTGAAGAGCTTGTTTGGGATAGTTCCTGGCTTTGCAGTTGGGCTGTCCGGGAAGTGCTGGGGAGGGGGATCCCATGTGGGGACCTTGTTCCACAACATAAGCTCCGATCTTTCCCAAATGGAGCTAAAATTCCTCTAATCTGGTTTCTCCTTTAGTGGTGGGAATAATCAATCACCTCCTACTCAGGACAGTTTTCTTTCTTCTTGTTGGCTCATCCAGCAGCCTGTAAAATCCTGATCCAGATCGTGACAATCTTGGATTTGGGCTGATGTTCCGGCTTCCCAGAAAAGTTCCAGCGCAGTGACCCCGGTCAGGCTGTGCTCACACATGGCAAAACTTCACTTTTGAAGGCTAAAGCCTGCTTTCCATCCCACACAGGCAACCCCCAGCCTCAGATCACCTGGCTGAAAGACAGCCACCCTCTGCCCACTGGGGACACCTTCTCTGTATCTCCTGATGGCTCCATGCTCCACATCCCCCGAGCCTCCCTGTCTGATGCTGGCCGCTACTCCTGCTCTGTGGCAAATCAAACCAAGCACTACCTGCTAGATGTTTTGGGTATGAGATGCCTTTGGATGGAGACAATGTCAGGCATGAGCAGGGGATATGGACTTAGAGGGCTTTTTCATTGCCTGCCCCAGGTAGGTGGTGAGGATCCCTTGGTCCTGCAGCCAGCAGCATGGCATGAGGTCCTGGACCTGACCCAAAGCACTTGTGAGACCTCTTGGAGGGTCCATGTAGTGCAGGATCCATTTCTGATGATGGTTTATGGGAAAGGGGTGTATATCTTCTGGTTTTGGAAGGCAGCAATTCAGGGTAGAGTCTGAAGCTGGACTTGTGTTGTACATGCTGTGTGGTCAAGTCCAGCTCCCTGATCTTGGGTCATGCTCTCTGGTTGGGAGGTGAAGCATTGGGAAGCCTAAGTGGGTGCTAATGCTGACCGGACACACAAACATGTCTTCACAGCCAGTCCCACCTTTGCTGGAGGTGCTGCTGCAGAGGAAGTCACAGTGATCATCAACAACCCCATCTCCCTGGTCTGCGAGGCTCTGGAATACCCATCTCCCAATATCACCTGGCTAAAGGATGAGGTTCCCATCAAACCATCCAGAAACATCCTCCTGCTCCCTGGTACTGCGCTGCATGACCACAGTGCCCCCTTGCTGCATGCCTGTGGGATTGGGAGCAGGGCCTTTTCCCGGTCTGGCTGCGATCCAGTGTAATGGGATGGTGGGGTCATCATCCTGCAGGACCCATCAGGTGGATGCTGCTTTTCCATGTGCTGCATCATCTGATAATTGCTAGAGCCTCCTCAGCAGCACCAGTGGGATAGCACTGATTTCCATAAAACTGGAAACTGGGCTCCAAAAGAGCATTAGAGCCCCTTGGGTCAGGATTGTGGGTGATCCGCAGGTCTCTTAGGATGCCTTCCCTGCTCCTTGGGGATAGACAGATGAGGCTGTGAGTAGAGACCCTCTCAGGAGTTTCCCTTTGCCCAGGTGGCCATGGGCTGCAGATCCTGAATGCCCAGGAAGAGGATGCAGGCACATACAGCTGCATTGTGGCAGATGGAGCCGGGGAGGCCATGAAGAACTACTCTGTGAAGGTCCTGGGTGCGGGAGCTTTCTATGTCCTTAATTCCTGCAGCGATCTCACCACTGTAACCAAGCCAGTGCTCCTTCCTTCCCTTCCCATGCCTTTATCCCAGGGAGCTGCACTTTGTTGCAGCTGGTGCTGCCACCCAAAAAAGCATCTTGTCTCCCCTGTCAGGTTAAAGCCATTCCCCCTTGTCCTGTCCCTGCAGACCCTTGTCAAAAGCCCCTCTTCAGCTTTCTTGTTGGCCCCTTTAGGCACTGGAAAGCGCTATGAGATCTCCTCAGAGCCTTTTCTTCTCCAGGCTGAACAACCCCAATTCTCTCAGCCTGTCTCCACAGGAGAGGGTGCACTTGCTCCCACTATGTCTCTGATGTGGCACCAAACAGTACTGGTCCCAACACACCCTCAAATGATACCACTTGTTGAGTCCATCAGTACCCTGAGGAGCTGCCTGTCATTGACTAGGGCGAAGCAAGGACATTGAGAGCTCTTCTCTCATCCGTGTCATCTCTCCACACTAGTTCCTCCCTGGATTGCCAGAGATGAGCCTTCAGGGGAACATGCTGTGAAGGAGGTGAAAGCCAGGGTCAACAGCACAGTGATGCTGGAGTGCGAGACCTGGGCTGTGCCCGAGCCCACCATCCGTTGGTACAAGGACAAACAGGTGAGGCTCTAACTGCGACTCCCAAAAGAGGAGCTGCTGGATGGGCTCTATCCCACTCCTGGCTGTGTAATCACCTCCTACCATTGTTTCTTCTGTGCCTTGGGGATGGGGTCCCCATGCAGCTCCTGGAAAGTGATGGCCACCTCCAGATCCTCAGCGAGGGGCAGGTCCTTCAGATCAAACCAGCCAGTGTCTCAGATTCGGGCCATTACACCTGCGTGGCCACCAATGCTGTGGGTGAAGATGACAGGGACTTCATCGTGCATGTCCAAGGTGAGCCAGTGGCCATAGCAGTGGGTGTACCAGTAAGAGGAAGTGTCCTTGGTTTGGTCCTTGTGGGAGCAGAGCAGGGTGTGCAGGAAGAGAGCTTGTACCTGCTGGAAAACAAGCATCTCCTTGGCCCCAGTCAGGCCTGGGCTGATGCTCTGGTTGCATGTGGAGGTGCGAGTCCCCATTCCCCACATCTGAAAACAGCCTGTCCCCGCAGTGCCACCCCTCTTCCAGCAGCAGACAAGCTCCAGTGAAGCCCTTGAGGTCTTCTACCGGGAGGAAGACCAGGATGGGGAGGTGACCGAGCACCGGCAAGCTGTCCTCCACCAGCCCACTGCACTGTACTGCGACACCAATGCCATTCCACCTCCCCAGCTCACCTGGTACAAGGATGGGGAGCCCCTCTCCCCTGGCCCAGGCGTGCTGATGCTGTTAGGTAATAGGCATGGACCCCCACTGTGGGGTTTTAGGAGGTTCCTGCAGAAGCTTTGTGGGTTGAGAGCATAGCATGGAGGAGGTTGGATCCTGCCTGTGGGACATGCAGGGGTGCAGAAGGGACCCTCTGACTGCTGCTCTTTGCCACAGGGGGCCGGGTGCTGGAGCTGCTGGCCGTGCGGGAGGAGGATGCGGGCAGGTACACATGCGAGGCAGTCAGTGCAGCAGGACGGGGCCGCCTGCACTACGAGCTGGAGGTGCTGAGTGAGTACAGGGCTGGGGCAGGGAGAGGATGGAGGCACACGGCAGCCCCATAACCACTGCTTCCAGCCGCCCCAGCCATCATCGGTGCCACAGAGGACCTGGCTGAGGAGGTGACGGCCACCATCAATGGCACCATCCGCTTCAAGTGTGAGGCCACTGGGCACCCAGTGCCTGCGGTGTCCTGGCTCTGGAATGATGTCCCTGTTGTGGCTGGCCCTCGACATCAGCTTCTGGAGAGTGGCACAGTGCTGCAGGTCGGCGTCCCCCTTGGCAGGGTGGTTGTGCTGGAGGGGAACACAACAGAGATCAGATGGAGGGGATGAGATGCTCTTCCCTCCCTCTGTCTTCTGTGTGCCGAGGTCCCTAAGGGAGCCCCAGTGGCTCCATGGGTCAGGGCAGCCCTCAGCAGAGCTCTGCTCCCCCTTTGCAGGTGGCTGCAGTGGAGGTGGGTGACATGGGCAGCTACACGTGTGTGGCCGAGAACCCGGCTGGGTCAGCTGAGAAGCACTTTGCCCTCACTGTGCAGGGTAAGGTACTGCCAGCAACCCTTCCCTGGGTTGCTGATTTACCACCCTCCTCCTCCTCTTCCTCCTTTGTCAGCTGTGGTTATTGAACCACATGGCTGCCTCTGTCTCTTTGTGCTTTCAAGCCTACCCTGTGCCAGGAGGTTGAGGTGCCAGCACAAGATGCTCGGTATGCATCCTCCTGTGGAGAGCTCAGCCTCTGTGGTGATGGTTCCCCTTTGGCTCTGTTTTTGGGGGTGTTCTGGGGTAGAAGCTCCCTGGATTGTGGGCACAAACCCTGAAAGCATCGATGGTGTCATCAACGGCAGCATCTCGTTGATGTGCGACGTCCGGTCCCACCCCACAGCAGAGATTGCCTGGTACAAGGATGGCCACATCCTGCAGCTTGGTGAGGAGGTGACCGTCACTCCAGGTACATCAGGATGACAGCCTCTCTCCTGGGGCTGGGCATAACCCCAAGTGGTGGGCTCTAGCTCTCCTCATCAGCCCTTCTTTGTGCCACACATGGGACTGAAGCTCAGAGTTTTAACTGTTCCATGCACTAAGAACCTGCTGCTCTGGAGAGCACCAAGGGTTGCATCCTGCAGACTCTGCTGCTCCCAAGGAGCTCAGTGCCCTTTGCTGTTGCGCACCATGAGGTCTCAGACCTCAAAGAGGGGTTTGGATGGTCAGACATCTCTTGTATGGAGCTTGGCTGGCTGCTGAGGGACCGGTCAGCTTTCCTGTGTGGTGGTCCAGACCTGCTCCTGACTCCTTGCTCCTGCTTCCCGCAGGGTCTCGGGTGCTGCAGCTCTCTCGCCTGCAGTCTTCCAGCTCGGGCACATACACATGTGTGGCACTGAACGTGGCTGGCCAGGACGAGAAGCGCTTCATCCTTACCGTGCATGGTAAGGGGTGAGGGCTTCGGAGGAAGCTTTGCCTCCAGAGTGCACACCGAGGAGCTGACAGCAAACACCATGTTCCTTTTCACACATCCCATCCCTGCTCCTTCTCCTCCTCAGAGCCCCCTGACCCACAGCAGGAGATGCTCGAAGCCGACATAGGAGCCCCCCTCGTCCTGACCTGCCAAGTCACCGGTGCGACCACCCCTGACATCACCTGGCTAAAGGATGGGACCCCGCTGGGTATGTGCGCAGCAGAACCTGTGCCATGCTGTTACCCCTCCACCGCTGCCACACTGACTGAAGCAGTCCTGCCTCAGTTTCCCCATTTCTAATCCTGCTGCAAGAGACCTTTAGGGCCCCACAGGGGAGGGGATAGAGCGTGAAGGCGCTGGTATTTTCCCTATGTATTTTTAACAGGCCTCAGATTTGTTCCTGAGGCTTAAAGGAATGGGATGTGGGCATAAGATGTGATGGAGGGATGCAGAGTGAGCCCTATATGTACCAGCTTTTGTGGTATCTGCTGGGACAGCGGTTTGCTCCAAAACCAGTGGTCCTTTTCCTCCTGCAAGGCTCTAGTGATGTACAGTGCTCTGCAGACCCCATCTCTGCTTTAATGATGTTGCAAACCTGGGTCCTCGGGGTAGGAAGAGAGGAGCGTGATAATGTCCCTGGGAGAGGGCTTGGTGGAGCATCGCTGCTGCAGCCACCTTCACCTTATCTCCTCGCAGACAACAGCCCGGAGCAGGGCCTGGTGTTCGGGGGGAGCCAGCTCCAGCTCAGCCCCCTCCAGCCCTTCCACCAAGGCCGGTACACTTGCCTGGTGCAGGACGCAGGCACTGAGACACGCGAGGACTTCCTGGTGCTGGTGCGAGGTAGGGCTTCCCGCGGTGGCTCCATCATCAGAGGGGAGCCTTTGTTCTCTTCTTCCTCCTCCTCCTCCTCCTCATCCTCCCTCTCCCTCCGGTGCAGTGGCACCCCGGATCACCAGCGTGGGGGTCCCCAGCGAGCACAGCGTGCTGGAGGGCGGAGGGGTGATGCTGGAGTGCCAGGCAGAGGGGCAGCCCCCCCCCAGGATCTCCTGGCTGAAGGATGGGCAGCCCCTGGGGCTGCAGCCCCCTTCCCATGCCCGGTGAGTCTGCACTGTCCGTGCCTCAGTTTCCCCATGTGCAGCTCAAGGCAGGCTGAGCTCTGCTGCTTCCCTCCTCTCTGCTGCCCCATCCCTGGCAGTGTTCAAGGCCAGGTTGGACGGGGCTTGGAGCAATCAGCTCTAGTGGAAGGTGTCCCTGACCGTGGCATGGGGGTTGGAACTGGGTGAGCTTTAAGGCCTCTTCCCACCCAAACCACTCTCTGATTGCTGAGGAGCACCATCAGGCGTTAAGTCCTGAGTCCCAGCCACTGCCCTGGCCTTACAGCGCATCCCAAACCCCGCAGCCTGGGTTTCAACCAAGCACAGAGCATCTCTGCCCCATGGGCACATCAGGGATGGCCACACATGTCACTGCTCCGTTCTCCCCATGCAGGATGTCCCCAGACGGCAGCTCCCTGCTCCTTGAGGGTCTCCAAGCTGCCGACTCAGGGGCATACACGTGCCTGGCACGAAACAGCGCAGGTGAAGACACACAGCTGCATACACTGAGCGTGCTGGGTGAGCAGAGCCAGGACCTATGGGTAGTGCCAGGGCCATCAGCCCCTTACAGCCACATCAGCCCCTCTGTCCCCTCGCCCAGTCCCTCCTGCCATCCAGAGAGGTGCCGATGACTCCGAGGTGGTCCGTGGTGTCCTGTCTGCAATGGTGACACTGGAATGCCACGCACGGGGGTCCCCTCCACTACATGTGAGCTGGCTGAAGGACGGGCTGCCCCTGCGCCTGTCCCCCCGTGTCACCCTGCTCTCAGATGGGCATGTTCTCCGGTAAGAAGCCACCCCTGGAGTGATGCTCAGATGCAGGCTTTGGGGATGGTACCCAGGTTTGATTGATGGGGTGCCCATGACTGCACCCTGAGGTGGCTGCATCTCAGTGTGGAAGCTTTGGTGGGCAGAAGGGAACCTGGAGCTGATGTCTCCTCCCCATCCCTGCTCCCATTCCATGGGATAGGATCTCCAAGGCACAGGTCTCTGACGCCGGGCTCTACACCTGCATTGCTTCCAGCCGGGCAGGGGTGGCGGATCGCAGCTTCATCGTGCAGATACGGGGTATGGGAAATGGGGAATTCAGACAGAGCAGACCAGAGGGTGCCCAGGCACTGACTCTACTGTCAGAGCACATGATGTGCTTTGCAGCCCTATGTCCAAGTGGGGTCCTGAGCTGTCCCTTAGTCAGGGTGGGCTCAGAGAGAATAGAGCAGGGCAGGACCAGCTTGAAAGCAATCCCAGAGCACCCTGCGGAGATGCTGAGCCACCTCTGGGCACTCACAGGACAGCAGGGACCTGCCAAGCACACCCCCCCAGTGCCTGGGCACCCACCTTTCCTCCCATAACCCCCTGTAAAGGGAATTCTCCCTCCGCAGTCCCCCCTGTCCTGGAGAGCCCGGACAGCAGTGAGGAGCAGATGGTGGCCGAGGGCTCCGATGTCACCTTCACCTGCGATGCCACGGGGTCCCCAGCACCAGCAGTGACCTGGCTGAAGGATGGAGAGCCCCTGCAAAGCACCAGGGAGCCCAGCGGCCCGCGGCTGAGCCTGGCAGCGGTGGGGCCAGCTGATGCTGGGGTGTACTCCTGCCTGGCTGCAAACGAGGTGGGAGAGGCCAGCAAAGCCTTCCACCTCCTGGTGATGGGTACGTGCGGTGCCCCGGGGATACGGGAGCAAGGACGTGCTGTGGGTGCAGGGAAGGGATGAGCCCACCCATCTCACTGTGTGCCTTGCAGAGCCACCCCGCATCAAGGCTGCATCCCAGCCCACCGAGATGTCCATCACTGTGGGCACCCCTCTGGAGCTGACGTGCATGGTGACAGGGGTCCCCGTGCCCACTGTCACCTGGGAGAAGGATGGACGGCTGCTGGCAGGGCCCTGGCTTGTGTTGAGGAATGAGAGCACCCTCCACATCGAGAGCACTAAGGTAGAGGCTCCTCTTCCTCCTGCCCTCCTGCACGTTCTTCCTGTGCCTCAGTTTCTCTCTCTCCTGGCTCTGCGCAGGTGGCTGATGCGGGTTTGTATACCTGCCTGGCTGCTAGTCCTGCTGGGGAGGACAGCAGGAGCTTCCACGTCAACATCCAAGGTAGCATGGCCCTAGAGTGAGGGCCTTATACAGGACGTGTGGGTGCCCAACCCATTTACCACCCCCTGACTCCCCTGGTGCGTGTCCCACAGCACCTCTCAGCATGGCGAGCATTGGAGAGACCCCCAGCATCACTGCTATGGCAGGGGGGCAGCTCATCCTGGAGTGCCCAGAGGAGGCTGTGCCATCCCCCCACATCGAGTGGCACCGGGAGGGGTCCCCACTGCAGGTGTGTGTGATGTGATGGGACCTGGGCTGGTGCAGGGGCTGGGGTGCACCTTAACCAGCACCTTCAGGCTTGAGGTGGTGACCTGGGAAAAGCTGCTGATGGGAGGTTCTGGGGGGGTGTTAGGAGGATTCCCGCAGACAGGTCCTGGCCGAGGGACGCTTCCTCCAGATCCAGGCTGTGGTGGCAGCGGATGGTGGGGAATACAGCTGCAGAGACACCAATGCACTGGGGGACACCAGGCGTAACGTCCACATGGAGGTCCATGGTGAGTGCCACCCTGTCATGGGGCTTTGGTGGCAGTGATTGCTCGCTCCCCGTTAGCTTAGGGATGTGCTATGTTATGGGGTGTGCTGTGGTTGGGGTAATGGGAAGGTGGGGATGGGGCTGAGGTTCTCCAGCTCCTGAGCGCTGTCTCTGGCTTTCTGCTCTGCTGCAGTGGCCCCGGAGATCCAACCAGGCGCTGAGGAAGTGAGAGCACTGCTCAATGGCTCTGCCGTGCTGCCGTGCCTGGCACAGGGGTGGCCCATGCCCCGAGTGACGTGGCGGAAGGATGGACGGCTCCTGCCCCTCCGCAGCAGCAGCAGGTACGAGGCTCTGCGGGCACCAAGAGCCGGCTCTCAGGTTGTGCCACCCTCCGCATCAATGGGTGCTTTGGTGTGCCTGCAGTGCTGTTCCTCTCTGAAAAGCTGCCCCCACACTAGCTCAGTGGACACGTGCTACATGGCTGCAATGGCATTCGTCACCCTCCCGGATGCCTGTCCCCATTGTTGCAGCCCGGACATGCAAAGTCTCAAGGGGCTGCTTTGCTCTCCTTGCCCAGGCTGCAGCTCCTGCCCGGAGGCTCCCTGCAGATCAACCCCATTCAGATCCAGGATTCAGGCTATTACCTCTGCATGGCATCCAGCCCCGCCGGCTCTGACTGGCGAGGCCTGGACCTCCAAATCCTGGGTAAGTGGATGTGCCAGATGGATCCTTCCTGCGCTCATCCCTGTCCAACCCGTGGCTGCTGGGCAGCTCTCACCAGTGCAACGATGTGCTGCCGTCCTCTGCTCATCACCACCATGTGCCTCCACAGTCCCTCCTGCCATCACTCCTGGGCCCTCCAACCTTACCCTCCTGGCTCAGCAGCCGGCCACACTGGGCTGTGATGCCTGGGGATCCCCTGAGCCCCACATCAGATGGGAAAAGGATGGTCACCCCCTGAACCCGCACCTCCCGCCCGGCGCCTACAGGTACACACAGCACCGGCCACCTCACCCACCAAAGGGTCCCACCATAGGCTGGGGTTTTCTCCCCTTCTCACTGCTCCCCATGGGGCAGAGGTTGACCCCAATGCTCTGCCCATGCAGCTTGCAGTCCTCGGGATCGCTGCTCATCACCAGCCCTGGTCCCCGGGATGAGGGGTGGTTCGAGTGCATCGCTACCAATGCTGCTGGAGAGGCACGCAAGGTCTTCAGGGTGTCCGTCCATGGTGAGTGAGGCGTTCGGGCTGTGAGTACCGCTGGGAGCAGCTTTCCCAGGTAACAGTCCCCTGTGGGGTTGGGTCCCCCCTCCAGAGCTGGGCCAGAGGGAAAACAGTTATATCTGTGCCCAAGTGCATGGGCATGGAATCCCCTTCAGCATCTGCCATGCAGCCCTTCTCGCTTTCTTGCCTCTTCTCTCCAGTGCCTCCCACCATTGCCGATGACCGTACGGACGTGGTCGTCACCCGGCTGTCCCCCGCTGTCCTTACCTGCTACACCTCTGGTGTGCCCCCCCCTGCAGTGTCATGGAGCAAGGAGGGCGCTCAGTTGGGCAGCCGGGGAGGGGGGTACCGTATCCTGCCCACAGGTACAGGCATGGGGCAGCGCAGCCCCAGCGGGGCAGTGGATCCCTGTCTGCCTTCTGCCTGCTGCCTCCCTCTGCTGCCTTCCAGGGGCCCTGGAGATCAGGCAGGCGCTGCCCACACACGCTGGTCACTACACGTGCACGGCGAGGAGCACTGCTGGCACAGCCCGAAAGCACCTCCGGCTCATGGTGCACGGTACACGCAGCTCCTGGGGTCCTGATCCTGGGGGTCCTGCTTCCCGTTCCTTGGCACACCTTGGAGGGGAGCCCTGGCGAGCAGCGCTGCGCTGCTGCTTGCAGACCCCCCTGCCTTGAAGCCGCTGCCTGGCATGGTGATGGTGATGGTCAACACTAGCACGGTGCTGTCCTGCGAGGCGACAGGAGTACCACAGCCAGAGGTCACCTGGCAGAAGGATGGTGTTGGCATTGCTGGAGGTGAGAGGGAGCCTGCTGGGGCTGGCAGAGCCCATGCTGCCTGCAGACTTTGCCGGGGGGGGGGGGGGGGGATTGGGTGCCGTGGGTTGTAGGTGTCCTAGCAGGGTGCTGGGTGACACTGGATGGTCCTCCCAGCTCCTGATTGAGATGGGTGCAGTGGTCGCTGGAGCCATTCCCTGGAGAATCCCCAGGAAGGGTGGGAAGCAGTCCCTGCACGCCATCCATCCACACCCTGGCATGGCTGCATTGCCCCATCCTGCCCTTCATTCCCTGCAGGGCCTGGGCTGAAGGTGCTGCCCAATGGGCAGCTCCATCTCCTCCGAGCCTCCCCGAGGGATGCAGGCACCTACCTGTGTGTGGCTCGCAATCCCTCAGGCACTGCTGCGGGGAGGACCAGGCTGATTGTGCAAGGCAAGGAGGCAATCACAGCCCCATCACTCGCCCTCTCCTCTTGCTCTGCTCCTTCCCCTGCACCTCGCGGTGAAATGTGGCTGTCAGGTGCAAGCAAGTCCCTGTCCTTGCCCCCTCCAGTGCCCCCCGTCATTGAGGCTGGCCCGGCAGAGCTGGCTGTGCTGGAGGGGCTGGAGGTGCTGCTGCCCTGTGCTGCCCACGGTGTTCCTGAGCCTCGCGTGTCCTGGAGCCGGGATGGAGCCCCAGTGCGGGGCGGTGGGGGGAAGGCCACTGTCCTGCCCTCTGGGGACTTACTGCTCCGGGATGCCCGGGTAAGGACCATCCCTTCCTGCCGCCAAGCTAGCTGCAAGGCCAGAGAGCTGAGAAACTCAGTCTTCTGCTGCTGAAAAGAAAGGGTTGTTCTGCATCATGCTGTGTCCCTGCCTGCTTTCGGAAACATTAGTTAGAGGGAGAACCCTATTTGGTCCTTTGCAACAGGCTGTTGTGTTGGGGCAGTGTGGGTTTGCTAACGTGAGCTTGAAAAAGTGGATGACCTGTGGCTTTTTGGGTGCACAGAGCCATAGCCCAGTGAGCCAGGGCTGCAGCTGGACACCAGGCTCAGGCTGACCCCTCCTTATCCTCCCCAATTTCCCCACGCAGGAAGGGGATGCCGGGAGCTACACCTGCACCGCGGTGAGCTCTGCCGGGAGCGCTGTTCGCCGGCTCTCACTCTCCATCCATACCCTGCCCACCTTCACCCGCCTGCCCCAGGACCTCACCCTGAGCTGGGGCGAGCGGATGGAGCTGGTGTGTGCCGCCACGGGCAGCCCCCAGCCCCGACTATCCTGGATGTCCAATGGGCAGCTCATCACTGGTGCGTCGGCAGCGGGCAGGGGATGCTGAGCCTGGGGGAGGATGTGATCCTGCTTCCATCCTAGGCCTTGTTCCACTTACTGGAGCGCCAGCACGTCTGGTTGTGCAGGGTTTATAGCCTGGCCCCCATCCGTGCTTTTTGGGTGTTTCGCATCCACAGATGGTGTGTTGGGGCAGAGCGGCTGGAGCACCCTGAGGCGGGAGGCAGCCACACGTGCAGACAGAGGGACCTACATCTGCCATGCAGAGAACAATGCTGGTGCCATCAGGGCCACCGCCTTTGTCTCCATCAGAGGTAGGTGCTGGCAAGGGACCCGGGATGCTCAGCCGGCCCCCTGCCTCTGCCATCCCTCTCCCTTTCCCAGAGGCACCCATCATACAGGGGGACCCCAGCACCTACCAGGTGGAGCATCCCGCGGATGATGCCCTCCTCCATTGCAATGCCCGGGGCCATCCCCTGCCCCTTATCCGCTGGAGCAAGGATGGGGTGCCGGTGGTGGCCAGTGGGCGCCTGCGCCTGCTGCACAATGGCTCCTTGGCCATCAGTGCTGTGAGGGTGAGTGGGGTTTAAGGGGTGACAGTGCTTTTCACATCAAAGCCAAGCACCGCATTGATGCTGTTGGTACTGCCAGAGCACTGATGCGGGTCACTACCGGTGCGTGGCAGAGAACGATGCAGGCACAGCAGCAAAGGTGGTCACCCTGGCAATACAGAGTGAGTGCTGCCCCCTCTGCACCCACTTTTTGAGGGACTGCACATCGCATCACCCCTCAGCCCCCCAGACCACCCCTTGGGCCCTTGGGGAATGGCCACAGTACCACTGGGATGCTGCATTGCTCTCCTTGCCCAGGTGCCCCCATGGTGGTGGTGATGCCACGGGTGGCGGTGGTGCGAGCCGGGCAGGGGGTGCTGCTGCACTGTGCTGTGTCGGGGGAGCCCACCCCATCTGTGGAGTGGCGACGAGATGGGGAACCGCTGCCTGAGGGTCCCCGTGCCCGCATCCTGCCCAACGCCACGCTGGTCCTGCCCGCTGCTGCCCGCCGTGATGCTGGCAGGTACTCCTGCCTCGCTCGCAACACCCTGGGGGCTGCTGTCGCCCATGCGTCCCTGGCTGTGCGAGGTGGGTGCGTAGAATCAGGGAATGATTTGGGTTGGAAGGGACATTTAAAGCTCATCCAGTTCCATGGGCAGGGACGCTTTCCACTAGACCAGGTTGCCCAAAGCCTGGGGGGCTTCTTGCTGTCTCAGGGCTGGGGCTGCCTATAGTGGTGTTACACCCCAGGGTAACATCTCCTGCAGGGTGGTTTGGAGGGATATTGTCTGTGCTTGCTTGCTCTAAACCCCTTGAGCCATGCTCTGATTTGCCCTCTCTACTGCTGCTCACTTAAAGGTCTGAGCCCAGACAAATCCTTATCCTCCAGCCACCATGTGCCAGCCCATGTTCCTGTTTGCCTCTCCTCAGCCGTCCTGCCCATGATTAAAGTCCCATTTCCCAGGGGCTCTGCTAAATATACAGGCACATCCTCTCCCGCTGCCCCTCGGGGAGCAGAAGGCCAAGCCGGCCAGCAGCACAGAGGCAGCTCTGCGTGCTCCTTGCATGGCTGCTGACATTTGATGCTGGATATGCCAGAGGAGAAGCAAATAAAAGCTTGGGGCTGTGGCCAGGACCAGGGGTTGATACAGAGCAGAATTTGGGGGGTTTTGGTGCACGTCTGTGTGTACAAGGTATGGAGCCACACTTGCAGCATCCCCTGTCAACGTGGCACCATACTGCCCAGACCCACGGGGTCTTTGAGGGCTGTGCTTGCAGCCTTCACCTCCAGAAAACGAGGTTTTCTTAACACACAACCTATTGGGAGGGCACTTTCCCAAGGGAGAGCAGCCCCAACACCGCTGCCCCTGTCCCTCTCACCCCAGAGGAGCCGCACCGGGTTCGGGGCAGCCTGGCTGGAGCCATCAACACCCATGAGCTCGGTGTCACCACCCGTGATGCCCGTGTGCTGGGTGACCCGCAGTCCGGCACCAGCGCCATCCGGAGCAGCATCGGCAGCATCCCACCCTCTGCAGGTAGGTCACCAGGAGGGGGTTGATCTGTGTCAGGGGTAAATTGGGAAGGAAAGATGCATTTTAGTATTCTTCTACCCAAAAAGCAGCACCCCACAGCTGTGCTGCTCCCTATGGGAGAGGAGCCTGGGGGAGCTGGGGAGGGCTGGGTGCATGTTAGGAGGGTGACCCCTTTTTTCCCCCATCTTCAGGGCCACTGATGAGGGTGCTGGTCGCTGTCATCGCCCCCATTTACTGGTCCTTGGTGCACACCAGTGGTGAGGCCCGGAAGGCATTCCTGCTCACCCGGGGCACATTCCGTCAGGAATCTCAGCTGCAGTTTGCCACAGGTAAGCAGTGTTGGGGGCCCCAGGCATGCCTGGGGGCTCTGGAGCCTCCATCTCCTCCATGCCCCATCCTTTGGACTCAACTCTGCACTGGGCTGAGGTTCCCATTGGAGATGGAGCTGTGCTTAGGGGTGCTGTGGGATGCTGCTCACTGCTCCCCACCATGGCAGGAGAGCTCCTGCGGGTCACCCACCTCTCCCGGGGCACAGATGCTGCTGGTGCTCTGCTGCTGGACACTGTGATCAGCGGCTCTGTGCCAGAGAGCATCGGTGATGCCGCGGTGCTGCTGCAGGTACCGGTGCTGCCCATTCTCCCTATGGGGCAACCGCTCCCATACTGGGAGCCTGGGGGGGTCCACGGCCTGACCCCGCTCCCTGCCTGTCCCCAGGACTTCAGTGAACGCTATGTGCAGACAGGCACAGGGCGGCTCTCGGGGGGCTCAGTGCAGAGATTCCTGAAGGATGGGCACATCATCCATGCCCACTGCAATCACACCATCGTGTATGACCCCCCCGTGGGCCCGCAGCCCCCCCGGGTGCAGCATGTCCGGGCCAGCGCCATCAAAACCTCTTATGACCCAGCCTCAGAGCAGCTCCACTTCCAGCTCCGTGCCTCACTTGATGCTGGTAACGGGGGTTCATAGGGATGGGGATGGAGACACCGGGATCCCTTCTCAGTCCTGGGTGGCTCTGAGGGCACAAGGGCCACGTCCCTGCAGTGACATGTCCCTTCTCATCACCTCTGCTTGATTCCCAGCAGCTGATGGAGACCACTGCCCACTGGGATTCATCCTGCGCCCTGGGCAGCTGCACTGCATCGGTACAGACCCTTCCCAAGGGGGTGCGAGGATGGTGCTGCACTGTGCCCCCTCCCCATCACCGTGTCCCTGCTCCCCAGATATCGATGAATGTGCCGAGGGGTCCCATGCCTGCCGCTACAACCAGCTCTGCCAGAACACCGCAGGGACCTACCGCTGCGTCTGCCCTCCCGGCTACCACTCGCTGGGCACTGGCTGGCCATGCCTGGGTACGAGCTGGGCACAGGGTCACAGTCACTCTCCTGCCCTGCTCCCGCCGCAGTTCCCCATCCAGCTGCGATTCCCCATCTCTTTCCTCCACCAGACATAAACGAGTGCCTGCAGTTTCCTCCACCGTGTGCCTTTGAGTGCCGCAACCTGCGGGGCTCCTATGAATGCCTGTGTCCCTCCGGCAGGACCCTGCTGCCGGATGGAGAGTGTGGGGCAGCAGAGGTGGATGGAGGGGTTGCAATGGGCAGCACCCATCGGGACACCCCCTTGCACAGGCTGGGGCCAAGCAGCCCCTGGGGAGGGTCCTTAGACACCCAGCTTGCCCTTCGCCGGGTGGCAAAGGATGTGCGGCTGGGTGCCCGGAGTCCTCCGTGCCCCATGGGCTTCGTCAGGAGGAATGGCACTTGCGCTGGTGAGTGTGCATCAGGGAAGGGCTTTGCAGGGAGTTTGGAGGCCATAAAGGCGGTTCCTGTGCCGGTTGCTGCCCTGTTTCCCCTGTTCATGGGGTTGGGGCCTCCCTGGGCTTGGCTGTACTGGGGATGGGTGGTGAGAGCCAGGACAGTGGGCACCAGAGGGGACTGACATCTCCCAGCTTGCCTTCACCCCTCTCACCCCACAGACCTTGATGAGTGTCAGATGCTGAGGCAGTGCCAGCACGACTGCAGGAACACCATGGGCAGCTACCACTGCATCTGCCCCCCCGGGTACCGGCTGCTGCCCAATGGGAAGAGCTGCCATGGTCAGTGTGGGGGTGCAGGGGGGGAGGCCCCTGCTCTGGGGGGATGCTGTGTCCCTTGGGGTGTGAATGCAGTCCCTATGGTGTCCTGGGTGTCACTCCTTTGGAGCTGCAAGTCTTTCTCCTTCTTTCTCCTTCCTTCTCATTGCCCCACTGTCTGAGGGCCCAGGCGGGGGTGGGAGGTGGGTTTGAATCCCTATTTCATCCTGGGACACTCCAGCACAATCAGATCTCTCTCTCTTCTGCCTACAGATGTGGATGAGTGTGCAGAGGGCACTATCCAGTGTGGCTCGGACCAGATGTGCTTCAACACCCGTGGTGGTGCCCAGTGTGTGGATGCGCCGTGCCCAGCCGGGTACCGGAGAGGCTCCAGCCCTGGGTGAGTGATGCTGAGGGGCCTTGGGTGCCCATCCCTCGCTCCTCATGGCACCATGGACCCCAGTGCCCCAGCTCTGACACCCCTCTGCATCCCCTGGCTCTCGTGCAGGCTCTGTGTGGGTCTCTGCACCCCAGATTGCGGCTCTGCTGGTCCCCCCATGCTGCGGTACGAGCTGCTCACCCTGCCCCTCGGCATCGCTGCTGGCCGGGCCGTGGTGCACCTCACCCAGGCCTCTGCCCTTCACCTCCATCCGCTCTTCACGCTGCTGGAGCGGGAGCCAGGCAGCCCCTTCGCCCTCCGCACCGAGCAGGGACGTGGCATCATCTTCACCCTGCGCCCGCTGCGGGACCCCGGCACCCACCGCCTCAAGGTGCAGGCGCTGGTCCCGGGCAGGCAGCGGGCGCACAGCATCTTCATCCTCATCATCTCCGTCTCGCCCTACCCCTACTGACACAGCCGAGGGACAGGAGGGGATGTGGGGTCTTGTCTCCTCCTGTCCCTCGCCACCTTGGCTCAGGGAGAGCTGAGCTTGCACCTTTCCTCTCCCCCCCCAGATCCCTCAGTTGCCTTCACCCTTGGCTGGTCCCTGACTCAGCAGGGTCCTGGGGGGCCAAGGTGTCCCACCAGCCTCTTGCAATCGGGTTTTGTTGCAACCCGCAGCTCAGAGCAAACACAGCTCTGGGTGGCCTTGGCCATTATCACTCCCTGGATAGGGGATGAGCTGAGTGACAGGGGCCAGTGAGGGTCCCCCTAGGGTGCCGGGTGGGATTCCCTGGGCTGGGGCAACCTCAGGCCCCCTGGCATTAACCTTGTTAAATTGAAATAGCCCTTTTTTTCAGCCCACTTGGTTTCTGTGTACACTTAATTATTTATGGGGTTTTTTTTCCCAAATAAAGGTGTTCTGTGGGTAAATATTGGCTGTTCCTGAAGAAAGCAGCTTCCTTCTGCATGCGGGAGGAGTGCCCTTGACTTGCTGCCTTAGACACCTCCCTGTGTGGCCTTGGACCATAGAAGGGAGATTGTCTGGATGGGGCAATGCTGGATGGCCAATGTCCAGCATCTGAAATTGCAGTCCTGCCCTATGGTCAGGTCCTTTGGTGAGCATGAGCAGAATGTGGCCTCTCTGCACATGGTTCAGATTGAGGCTGGTCCCAAAAAGCTGCTCAGTCCTCCTTTACAGTGCTGGCACCAAAGTCCTGGGCCCACAGCTCCATAGGTTTGGGCTATTAGGTGTGATGATGGGTGAGGTACCAGGTAAGGATCACATCCCCATCACTGGAGCTCACAGGGGCACTGATATTCCCTATAAAAGCCATATCCTTTGGGATAGGGGCTTCCCACCCTCCAGGGCCACTTCTGCTTACATGGCAAGTAACCCCTGGGTACATGCAATAGTGAAAGGTGGGTTTGCCCCATGCACAGCCCTCTGCCCCAGCCCTGCCTGCCCAGCCGGGCTCCTGCTTCTACTCATGATGGAGTTTCAAGTAA
>JAOEHY010031178.1:2718-13635 GCA_025447955.1 Psilopsiagon aurifrons | reverse complement strand
TCCCTTCTGCTCCCGTTTTCTCTCTCCTTGGAGCAGGCGGCTCTGTGGGGTTCCCTAACGCAGGGGGTGCTCTGTGGAGGTCAGGAATGGGAGGACATTGGTGACAGCACCAAAAGCAGATGGGTTATAGCCGGGCACATCCTCCCCCCCGCTTGGGGTGGGTCCGGCCCCCCCCTTTGTGCTGGGGACGGTGCCCACGGAGGGGACAGTCCCGCGGCGGCTCCGCCTGCCCGAGCCCGGCTATAAGGGAGGAGGAGGATGCTCCAGGCACCGGACCGGAGCGACCAGGGCAGCCGGGCCCCGGAGCGGGTGAGTACAGACACGGCATGGGCCGGGGGGCGAGGGGAAAGGGGCCCTTTGCCGTGCGGGACCTGTCCCCTCGCCCCTGGGTGTCCCCTCTTCACCCAACCACGGGTCTCCCGCACCCCTGGGTGCTGGTGGGGGG
Organism: Psilopsiagon aurifrons; assembly: GCA_025447955.1. Taxonomy (NCBI): domain Eukaryota; kingdom Metazoa; phylum Chordata; class Aves; order Psittaciformes; family Psittacidae; genus Psilopsiagon; species Psilopsiagon aurifrons. Next base: position 13,190 of record JAOEHY010031178.1, on the reverse strand, counting down.
CTTGCTGGTCCCTTCAGGAGCAGGGCAGTGGGGTCCCAGCCCCTTCCCCGCCCTGGGAGGTGCAGTTAAGCCCCTTCTACCTCAGTTTGGGGTTTCCAAGTGAGTCCCATCTCACCGAGGGATCCGTTTGTCCACCCCAGGGAGGGGAGCTGGGACCTCGGCTGGTGTTGTCCCCACTCTGGGGATGGGGGGGGGGGGGGGCCGGATGGGACCCCTGTAAGTTGGGGGAGTGGTGCTGAGGTGAAACCCAGCACCTCGAGAGCAACCCCACATACCTCTGCTGGAGGGACCCTTGCGGAGCCCTTGCTGCTGCCTGCCCCATCCTCTTCCAGCCTGGCTGGTGAAGGTGGTTCCTCTCCTTACCAAAGTTTCAGGCTTTTTATTCCTCTCCCCTTTTATTTCTTACCTTTCCTTTGGTTTCAGAGCAGAAACACGGGGTTCCTGTGGAGCAGGGCAGCCACAGCCGCTCCAGCCAAAACCCTGCCCTAACTCACAAGGAAATGGCTACAGAATAATAATCAGGGCTGAGAAAGTCCCGGCCACGTTCCCCTTCATTGAGCTTTGTTTGCTCTGATTTATTATCACCTACCACTAGAAATCTGGGGCTCTCCCTTCCTGGGCAGGCAGGTTTTGCACGAGCCCCATTACCGGAGCTGGAAATACTGGTGGCCGCACACCGTTCCTGGGATGCAGGATGTGTCCCCAGGATAAACTGCCCCTGGGCATCATGCGGGCAGCAGGACGTGTCTGAGCAGGCAACGGTTGGATGTGCTTCCTTAACCTGCTGCCCTGCCAAGCTTGTGAAGTGAGCGTGCGGGTCTCAGAGGTGCTGAGTCGGGACAGTGATGCTGCAGGGGGATGGGGTTTGGGGGTAAAGAAGGGAATTTGCCCAGCAAGGAGGTGCTGGTGCAGTGTCACACTTGGGCCGGGCCCTTTCAGGAACTGTGTTTGCCTTCCTGTAAATGCCCCGAAGAGGAAGGGACTGCTGAGCCTGCCCTGCTCTGTGCACTGGCTGGTAGGGAAACACCGGTTGCACAAGCTGGGTGCTGTGCAAGCAACCAACGGGCATGGGCAGGCTCAGGGAGCTGAGCTGTGGTTATAGGGCTGCCAGATCCCTTTGCTTTTCAGCAAGAAACTGGCAGGAGCAAGCCAGATCCTGTGCCGGCTCCAAGCCATGCCCTGTGGGATGCTGGCCCCACACCGTGCTGGCAGGACAAGGGTGCTGGGATACACCCTGGCATAACCTCATCCTGCTGGGAAAGGCGCTGGGTGGGCCAGGCTAGGGAGCTGGGCACAGCGCCTTCCCCACTGGCAAAAGCAGGATTGCGCTGACTTGGCAGCAGGAATGCTGCTCAGGGTGGGATTTGGCTGGCTCTGTGGTCCAAGGGTCAGCTGGCATCGCCTCCTCAAGAGGCCCTGGGATTCACAGGCCTGGGGACTGCAGGGATGGCTCCAAGCCCCTTCCCACAGCAGGACCCCCATCACTCCCCAAGAGCTCAGGTGTGCCTCATCCTTCATCTCCTGGTGTTGGCTGGAGTCCTTGATACCCTTGGCTGAAGGGTGAGAGGCACCGAACTCCCATGTCAGTGTTTCACGCTGGCAGAAACCTCGAGGCAGCGTAATTAAGACAAATGCCCCATAAGCATTAATTAGACTGGGGGCTGGGCAGTGCTGCTGGGTGCTGCACCCATCTGCTGCAGCGGTGCCTCTGGCACAGGGCTCTGATGTGCTGGGTTGTGCCTGAACAAGGCATTGGGCTGCATCTCCATCCCGGCTGAGTCCTGGCCCCGGTGTTGCAGAGTCCTTGCAGAGCACAGGGCAGGCTCTGCTGGGAGAGCTGCGTGGAGCAAAGGTAAGAGCAAAGGGGACCTCTACCACTGCGCTGGTGTGCTCCATCATGCCCGGCAGCGTGCAGGCAGGGTACCCTCCGCAGCTGGGAGCTGCAGCCTGGATGTGGCTCTTCCTCCTGCCCCCAGCCCTTCCCTTGCTTGTTTTAACCAGAGAGCCTGTCCCAGCACCACCATGTGCTCTTCTAGCTACTAAAGCCACTGGTGGTGTTTAGCTTGCTGTAGGTTGTGCTTCTTGCTTCCTGGGTATTCACCCCCTAGATAATGATTGTGATGGGGGGAATATCCCACCCCAGGAAGAGCCCTCAGCACGTGGTTGGACAGTGATGGCCCATGGCCAGTCCAGGGCCCTGGGAAGTGTTTCGTAGCTGATGGCTGCAGCATCCCCGTGCTGAACAAGGGCAGGGGCTGGTGCCATCGTGAGCCCCTTTGCTTTGCTAGCTCCATGGCTCAGACCAAGGGCACGGTGGTGCTTGCCTACAGCGGAGGCCTCGATACCTCATGCATCCTGGTGTGGCTGAAGGAGCAGGGCTATGATGTTATTGCCTTCCTGGTGAGTCCTCTGCAGAACACTGCCTCATGGACCCTGCCCCAGGGGCTGGGGATGGAGGGGGTGTTGGGCTATGGGTCTGGGGATCTGGGTGGTCCCCAGGTGTGGAACAGGGGTCATGGTGTGTGCATATCCGTGGTGATGACCCTGCTCTCCCTGGTTAACCGTCGCCCAGCCTGGGTGCTGCTGTGCTGAGCTGTCAGTCCTGTGCGGTACATCCCATCCTGCCGGCAAATAGCCCTCTGCTAATGGGGCAGTGCATCGGGCAGAGCCAAGGGGCTTGGAAGAGGGTGGCACAGCCCCATAGTATGTCATCCTTGGGAGAACCCATCCTGAGTGGCCTCAAGCGTGGCCAGCATGGGCTCTGTTGTGCCTTGAATGATGCCCTCTTCCAGTCTGTGTTTTGTGGTCTCCTTTCAAACTGAGCTTTGAGTTTTCCCCCCATTCCAGGCCAACATTGGGCAAAAGGAAGATTTTGAGGCAGCACGCAAGAAAGCTCTGGCACTGGGGGCTCAAAAGGTAACAGTGCCCCTCCCTCTCTGTGCCTGGGGGGCTCTGAGCATCCTCTGCTCTCTGCTGTGGGGCTGAGCCTTCGGGTCTCGCATCCCATGGCTGCATCCCACACTGCAGAGAGTGTGGACAGTGCCAGCGAGGAATCCCTTTCCCAGAGGTTTTCCTCCAAAGCAGTCTAGCAAACGGGAGGTGAAGGGACCCTTGGCTGCACTGGAGGAGTGGGACCCCCCTGCAGCAGCCCTCCCGTCACGAGGCTCCCTCCATCCCCACAGGTTTACATCGAGGACATCAGCAAGGAGTTCGTGGAGCAGTTCATCTGGCCCGCGGTGCAGGCCAACGCTCTCTATGAGGACCGGTACCTGCTGGGCACGGCGCTGGCCCGGCCCTGCATCGCCCGCGGGCTGGTGGAGGTGGCCCAGAGGGAGGGAGCCCAGCACGTCGCCCATGGGGCCACCGGCAAGGTAGGGGAGGACGGGGGCATCAGGGGGGTCTGGTCAGTCCATTGGCCAAGCTGTGGGTGCCAGGAGGGGTGCACAGAGTGTTTTGTGTAAAGCCCAGCTGCGTTTTGACACTTCCTTCTTGTTTCTGGGAATTCTCTGCCCAATTTCGGTTCCATTTCCCCATCGGAAAGCTTTGGGTCACGGGCAGACCCAGGTTTTGGTAGCTGCTCTCTGAAAGTTGCTACTGGCAGGAGCCGAGCCGGCACTCCGGGCAGGATGTGGGGATCTCGTCCCCATCCCGGTCTCCATCCCCATCCCGGTCTCCATCCCCATCCCGGTCTCCATCCCCATCCCGGTCTCCATTCCCATCCCGGTCCCCGTTCCCGCTGTCGCCGCCGGCCGCAGGAAGGCTGCGTTGCCACTAGAGGCAGCCAGAGACCGCGGAAAGGATGCTCGGGATGGAGGAATCTTCTATGTCGCGTGTCTCCCCCCTCCTCCCCCCACGCCCATCCCCTGCCCGTGCGGGGACACCCGGGGAAGGGTGGCACTGTCACCAAAATACTCTGAGGGGCCCTTGGGTGCTGTGGGTGCACACAGGACCTGGCAGGTGCCCCTTGCTCCCCGTCCTACAGGGACTCAAAGTGTAGATCTTGCTTGTGGTGTCCCAGAAGCAAAGGTAAGGTGTCCACTTAAGTCTCAGTGCAAGAGGCTGGGTTGGGGGGGGGGCTGGTTTGAGTGTCCCCGGCTATAGGGAGGGCCCTGCTAGAAAAGAGATGTTAGGTGCAGCCAGGAGATGGCCAGGGGGCATGCTGGCACCGGGGATATGGGGCAGAGAAGTAACTGTGGAGCTTCAGGGCTGAAATAACTCTTATTCCTGCTGCAGTGGGCTCCCCATCTCCCTTCCCCATCCATGTCACCCATCTCTAGCAGCCCCCTTGCTCAGTGGGAGTAGACTCCCAACAAGATGATGTCATCTTTGCCCCTGGGTACCACCAGCACGTGTCCCCCCACTCACAAGGGCACCCTCGGGTGCTCTCCAGGCTTTACCCACTCCATTAAGCCACAAGCACAGGCAGTACTGACTGTGGGTAACTCAATCCTGGCCCTGGAGCCTTAAATGTGACCATCTGCGGCGTCCCCACTGCCCGAGCAGATGGGCTTGTTTTGGGCCTGTAAGGGAAATGAGTGCTTTGGTGGATGTACTTGCTTGTGTGTAATAGTCCTCAGGGATTTCCCAGCCCGGTTGTAAATGTATCCTCCAGAATGGGGCCAACAGGAGGAGGGGAAGGGGATCCTTACGCCCCTTGGAGCTGGTGGGAAACAGGCTTTGGTGAGCTCTATTCCCTTGGAAGCACTAAACTCCCAGGCTTGTTCCTCACCCCTTCCTGGCTACCTGCCCTCATTAGGGGGACCTCATCAGCATGGGCCAATTAAGATAAAGGGAGGTTCAGAGCTATTTAATTATGATGCTGCATCCTCCAGCACACCGTGGTCTTTGCCCCTTAGCATGCCCCTTCCTTCCATGTGTCCTCAGATGCTTGGAGGGGTGAAATACCCAAATCTGGGTTTCTGCTGGTTCAGTTTTTAGGAGCATCAGCCCAGAGAAAAGTTCCACCCTTGGGTGAATGAGCTGCATCAGGGTTTTGCACACCCAACTGTCAGGAGTGCCAGGAAAGGTGATTTTGGGGTTCAAACTAGCCTTAGAGAGGGACCAGGGGTGACCCTGCTGCACGGAGCTAGACCAGGTCGTGGCATCCTTTATCCCCTCCTGCTGTGGGAATGGAGGACATAGACAGGTCCCCATCCTTGGTTTTCCAATGAAAATTGCCAGCAATCCCATCCCATCCCAGTGGCATTCTCTGCTGAAGGGAATTTGATGCTGGCCCTGCACAGGAGTGGGGAAACAGTGGGTCCCTGCCCACCATGCCAGAGGTCTCCAGTGCTGCATGGAAGACTTCAGCATGTCAGAGGCTGCACGTATGTGTTGTCACACGTGTGCACTGCCACACACGTGCTCTGCCAGCACCCAGCAGCTCCTGGGCCTCCCAGCTCCATAGATGAAGCCGTGGAGCTGCTATTTTCATCATTTGCACTTTCGATGCTCCTTTTGGGTTTGTTTTTTTGGCAATTCCAACCATTTTTTTCAGTTTCTTCCCCCAAATCCAAACCTGCAGCCCTGCCAGGTCATATTCCCCTCCTGAGGATCCTCTATGGCTCTGGGTGAGCTGGTCGAGGGATGATGCTTCATCCCCCCTCAGTGGTACCCGTGTGGGGCACCCACCTCCCACCCACCCTCAGCATCTCCCGTTGATATTTCAGGGCAACGATCAGGTTCGGTTTGAGCTCACCTGCTACGCTCTATGTCCTAAGATCAAGGTAAGGCTCCCAAAATTGCCCCCTGGGGCCCCATCACTGGGCTTTTATCCCCCTCCCCAGCCGGTGGGGAATTTTAACACTGATGCAAGCGGCTGTGCTTCACTTTAACAATCTGCCAGCTGCACAGAGCCACGTTTTGGCATTTGAGGGGGCTGTAATGATCCTTAATTGACCTATTTTTACCCCGAACACCATGAGGCCATGGAGGAAACAGTACCAAGGCAGCTGCCAGATAATCGATGCTGCCTGTTTCCCCCTTGCATCCAGTGTCTTGTTAGGGTCAGGGGCCTGGGTTACTCCATCCTTCAGCACTGAGATTAGATTTCAGCTGTGGGACCAGCAGCCCGTGGGACCTTGTTCCCCCTGGGAGCCCTTTCCTATGTGGGAGCCTGGGGAGAGGAAAAGGGGACCAAGAGGGCCGGGGGCTTCTTATCTCATGCTCCTACTTCCCACCAGGTCATTGCACCATGGAGGATGCCTGAGTTTTACCAGCGTTTCCCTGGGCGCCGCGAGCTGATGGACTATGCCAAGGTAGGAACTGGTGTTGGATGGACATGGGATGCTTGGGATGGATACAGGATGCTAGGGGCCACTGCAGGATGCTCACCACGGCTTGCAAGCCCTGCACAGCATCCCTGCAGCACCACGCTGGAGCTTCTGGTCGGGATTTATTCACACACACACACCCCCTTCTTTTTCTCCTTACTCTCTAAAAGCTCCATAATTACCTGGCTATTAATGTAACCTGCTTTCCAAGGAAACGGGTCCCAGCTCCTTGACTTGCTTAACAGACAAAGCAAATCCACTCACCTTTGTTGTCCCTTCCTTTTTGAAGTACAAGTTGCAATAAAACATGTTAGAAGTTTTACATCAGGTTTGTACGTGCCCACCAGGGTACCTTTCTTCCTTAGCGACTTCATGGCAATGCTTGACAACTCGGCTCAATCAATCAGAAGGGAAAAGGCAGCTCTGTGCATACACCAGAAAATTACTTCAGTTTTTAAATAGCTGCCGTCGAGGCTGCCTGGGTGAGCTCTGCGAAGGTGAGGTGCGGAGCCAGAGGGATGCAGTGTGGGGTGAGGAGCCCTCGGAGCCCATTAGGGCTGCTGAGAGCGGCGTGTCGAGGATTGTGTTTGCCATCTGCTGCTGTATTATGAAGGGGGGAGTTTACGAGAGCTTTCCATATGTTGCCAAACAAATTGTCAAATGGGGGAGTTATTAAGAGCGCCGCGGTTTTATTATATGGAAAATGGAACATGTGTTTTGGTTTTGGGGGTTTTGTTTGGGGGGGTTTTGTTTGGGCTTTGTTTGGAAGTGGGGGGGAAAAGGGAAATGAAATGGATTGGGGCCCTGCTCAAAGAGGAAAGGTTGAGGATCTGTAATACCTTTGGGTCTCTGATTGTGTTCAGTGTTAAAAACAACAGGGGTTTCCTTCCTTTTTCATGTTCAGGAGAGGGCGGTGAGTGCCGGGTCCTTTCAGGACTCTGATGCGCTCGCCTCAGTGCTCAGGCAGTTATAACATGATGACATCTGGGGCTCTGCTGATGCTAAGGAAAGCGAGGATCCATGCCATTGTGGCCCAGCTCTTGCTGTAGATTTGCTGCCCGGGGGCTGGACCCAGCCTTGCTCCTGCTCCCAGTTCATCCCCACAACCAGCCAAAGCCAAAACACCTTAATGAGAAAGGTGAAGCTCTCCTGGACGCTGCTCCAGGACGAGCCGTCACAGCAGGCAGGGCCCAGTGGGATGGAGCAGAGCTGTTAGTCCCTCAGCAGCCTTAGGAGCACCTCAGAACCTCGCTTCTGTCTCAGGTGATGGGTTGATGACCACAATTTTACAACCACAAGCATTTCCTCCACTCTTCCTGGCAAACAAGGAGTCTCCCAAGATCCTGCTCCTCTATTCCTGGCAGAGCCCTTGGCTGACATCCCTGCTGCGGTGACACTGCACTGCCCGACCTGCCCGGGGATGTATGGGCTGTGCAGACAACCCCAAGGCACAGCAGGAGCCCAGCACTGCATCCTCCATCCCTGGCTTGCTGTGGCAGGGTGGGTGACGTTCCCGCTGGCTCCGGTTGTTGCTCGCCACCATTCCCTCTCCCGTTAATTCCCCGGTGTATTCACCTCGTCTTCACAGGCAATTTCCCCCATTGAAATGTCAGCGGATAATGGAGCTCGCTGTGACCTTGTTAGGGAGCTGGGCTCGGCACTGTGCTGGGAGGCAGCCGAGCAGGGCCATGTGTCCATGGGCACTGTGAGCTCCCGGGAATGCTGCTGTGTGTCTGCATCACTTTGTGTCTGCATCACTTTGTGTCCGCATCACTTTGTGTCCACATGAGGCTGTGGGGATGTGTGTGCTGTCCCCCGTCCTCAGCATCAGTCCTGTGTAGGCTGCAGAGCATCTGATGGTTGTGGGGACTTCTGTCCCCATGTCCCCTCCTCTTGCTGAGGAGACCAACAGGGGGAATGCACCATACTGGACCTGGGAAAAGCACACAGCATCGCTGCTGACATCTCCATCCCTGGGGTTCCTGGGGTGCTTCCTGGGCTCCTCCTCCCAGTCACGCTGTGTCCATCAAGGCGGCCCTCATGGTGGGAGCTGATGCTGCTCAGAGTCAGGGACATGGATACCCACCTTGCTGCCGGCTGGAGCTGTGCTTTTGGGCTGATCCCAGCAGGAGCTGGTGCTAACTGGGGCTGGTTTTCTTTGTGGACTGTCTCACCCCCTCTCTGTTGCTCTTCTCTCTGCAGAAACACGGGATCCCAGTGCCCGTGACACCCCAGACACCCTGGAGCATGGATGAAAACCTCATGCACATCAGGTGAGAGGCCAGGCGGGTGGGGAGCTCCTATGGGGTGAGCACCCAGATCCTGTGGCCCCATTTCCCCTTGTGCTGCTTGGCCAGAACAGCTCTTTGTACCCGCAGAGCTGCCCTACCATATGTTGGGTAAGATTGACCCCAAATCCTCCAACCTCCCTTTCTGCCCTGTTGACCATGTCCCAACATGGCAGCATCCATCTCCCAAGCCTGGTACTCCTTGCAGGGTTGCTGCTAAAAGCCCTTGGAGACCCATTACATATGTTTACATCCATCCTCATGGGGTGGCTGGGATTGGGGGCACCGTCCTGCTGGGTTTGGCGTTGCAGGTGCTGCAGTGATTTCTTTCTCCTTCCCTGCCTGCTGCAGCTATGAAGCTGGGATCCTGGAGAACCCCAAGGTAATGGATCACAGCCACAGGGCCGGGGTGTCTCGTGTGTTTGCAGCTTAATTGGGAATTTCACGGTGCCGTGCATGGTGCGGAGGCCCTGCTGCCTCTCCCGGCACGTTAATTGCCTCTGGCGTGAAAAGGGGAAGGGACTGTTTCAGGGTGACACTGGAGGGGACAATGTCATGGGGCAGCAATAAAGGAGCAATTAGACAGATGAGGCGCTGGTGGGAGAGCTGGTGGCGGAGGTCTGGATTGGCCTTGTAGCTCGGGTCCTCTGCTGGTACCTGCAGGTCCTTCTGTGCTTTCCCATCCCCAATATCCAAAGGGATGTTGGACAAAACATCCTCTTGCATGGGGTGATGCTTTGGAGCCTTGGGACCACCAGATCCCGGGCAACATTGCCTAGCAACAGGGCTACGAGCCTGGTGTCGATGGGTGTCTGTGAGCATGGCACATCGCTCCTGGATCATCTTAAAGGTCTTTTCCATAGTTGACTCTATGTGCGGGTTCGGCCCCGGCTGTCTCCAGCAGTGCTTGTGGTCCGGCTGCCTGCTGGCCCCTGCCTGCATGGTTCGTGCTCCAGCAGGTCACGATGCTACTGAAACTATCCATCAGTGCTAATTAGACAATCGGGGAGAGGAGGGGGAGAGAGATAGGAGCTGGATGGAGCTCAGCGCCCACAGCTCACGCACCACAGGCGCGTGCCTCCGGCAGGGGTGTGAGGAAGAGGAAGGTGGCAAAGGGGTTCTGCTCCCTCTTCAGTGCCCTCCCAAGTGGTGCCTGTGGGTCAGGCTTTGCAAGGCTGAGCCCTCAGGGGGGACCTTCCTCCAGTCCGGTTGGCACAGGGGTGGGTTTTCATTGCCTGTAGCTGGAGCTGGTGAAGGACTGACCATGCCCTTACCTGTGCACCCATCCTGACCCCTCTACATCCAGCATCACTTGGGAAAGACCCCCAGTCCCAAGGCTTTGCCAAGCCTGCTTCCTTCCCAAAGCCAGCTTGGAAAACAGGGCAAACCAGTGCCCTGACCACCTGGAGCATCCTCCACTCGGGTACCTCTCCCTCCACCAGCACTGGAGGCGGCTTCCAGGAGCATGGCATCACCACCATTCCCTTCCCCATCCCGGGAAGCAGCAGTGGGCACTGTGGCAGGATCCGGGGTGCCAGGCACGGTGGGTTCCCCTCCCCAAACCCCCGGGACCTGCCAAACGCAGGGATTTGAAAGCAGATGGTTGAGCTATTTTCTGCCTCTGTGAGGCCCGATTGAAGGGCAATGAGGCAGCTAATGCGGAGAAAGATAGAAATTTACTTGCTTTAACTTCATATGGCACTCTGAAAGAGTTCATTCAGGCCCGGGCACAACAATATCAGCCGGATGAATAAACCATTTGCGGCATCGATAGCTCTGCATCATGGTTTACTTCATGGACCATTTGCTTCCAATTTCTTCTCTTCTTGCCCCGTTTTTCTTGTTTCTTTCTTCCCCCCTCCCTTTCTCTCTTTCCACACACTCTTCCTTTTTTTTTTTCCCCCCTTTCCCC